>CM055429.1:5990910-6100420 GCA_029228465.1 Salix viminalis | reverse complement strand
TTTTACCTCAGGAAAAAAACACCTCAGTATATAAGAAAAGGTGACTTTAGTTTTGCATGTGAATATACACCTCTAAGTGTATTTCACATAAAAAATAAGATTCACTTTGCATAAGACTCACCTTCAAAACCACAATATGAGAAAAGGTAACCAAACAAATATATTTTATGCTTTGTGAGAAAAAATCAATAGCAGCTATATTCCTAAACATTATCATAATTGGATTCAAACTTTAATAATTTATTAGGTTCATGTCGTGGTTTCCAAACCTATATTCTATTGAAAACCTAACTGCTCACCCCACTAAGTGTCATTGGATTGATTTAAATAACATAGTAAGTCGAGATAAATATTTTTAAATTATTAACATAGATAAAAGGGAGATTCTTTTTTCGTGTTTAATTTAAATTATTATTTTTTCTTACAAAAAAACTAATAATAAAAAACATTATGCTATTAAAAATATTAGTAAAAGAAATGTTGAATAAAAAAATATAATTATTTAAATAACATACATAATTTTCTTAAGAATTTAAAGCACAATTTTTCCTACAAAAACCAAGGTTGTCAATTCCGTTTCGGTTGGTGATTTGTTTTTTCAATTGGAACGGAATGTTTCGGTTTCGAAACGTTTCAACTTGCCATTTCGGGGGTGTACTGTTTATGTATATATATATATATATATAATTAAATATATTAATTCAAAAAATATTTCAAAAATAAAATAAAATTATTTAGAATTGTGCAATTTAATATAAAAAAAGACACAATAAAATGATTTTTTTGAACAAAATTATGAACATGTATAATATTACAAGAATGCCACATCAATCTCGCAAGGTCATTACATTCTATCTTTTCTCTAAAATTTTAACATAATATATTTAAATATGTCAAGAGACTCATCGTAAAATTACATCTCAATGTATCAGTCGGATTAAGAAATATAATTGATATTATAAAATTTATTTTTTTTTATTTAAAAAAAAATTATTTGAGTGAAATGGAATGAACAAAATGAAATCAAAATATTCGAGCCAATATTTGAAAAAAAAGAATGATTCTAAAATAATTCAGAATATTATTTTATTTTATTCAACAAAACTGACAACCTAGACAAAAACTATCCCACACGACTAGTTGCTCTCCTAGATCCTATATTATTAGTATTTGGCAGGACAGCTAATCGTGCAGGTGGCTGGGACACTTGTCGGCCATGCATGCTCCGGCTGTTCTCGCCTTGAAACGTTGCCGTATTTTAAGTACTCGTCGGGGTCCTGGAACAGTAAATTAGTTTCATATGATTGCTTGGATATCGAAACTATGATGTTTGCACTAATGGCAGCACAGCAGAGGTCGCTTTGACTTTGATTTCTATCCCATCGAACCTGTCGGTTTGGTTTCCTTTTTTGACCCGTAATTGCAATCGAGTCCCTAAAAAACCGGATGTGGGGGCAAATGAACCCCTCTCTCCTTTTCTATTATCATCCTTTCATTAAAATCAAATTTCAACCTCAGCAACAACACCTTTGATTATTGGTTGGCGGATAATCTTGTGCACTGTCCAAATTTGAGAGTCCGAAGAGATTTTATAAAGAATTATTGGAGGGACCTAATTGAAATGATTTACGGGTTTTTAGACTAGATTGAGGTTTTCTTAATAAAAATAATAATAATTTTGTCTGTCATTTTCGGTTCCACTGTTAATGGAATTTCTATAGAAACAACACGCATTAAGCCCCTGTTGGGCTGCAAAACCTACCATTCTCATCAAAGTTAATACTTTTCTCTCTCTCAGTTATACAGATTATATATAGATTGACTAGGAGAGGAAGAATAGACGTTAATAATCTTTTCCAGGCTCGAAAATCCTTAAAAACCCAGGTTTGTTTTCTTTGTGGTTTCTAAATGTAGCGATAAATTCACGTTTTTGAGATTAACCGATCGATTTGATATCTATTGAAAAGGTTTCTGGGTTTTAATTTTCAGCCTTCTTTATTCATGTTTTCATGACTAGTGCATTCTTTTTTAGAAACGTTTACTGTTACAAGGATTTGGGGTCCTATGGCTAATTTTGTTGGGTTGGTAGAAAAGTGTGTTTGAATTCGTGTAGGCTTGAGAGAAAGTTCCATTGTTTGTTGTTTTATTTGGATATTATTTTATTATGGTGTGGTGCTAGTACTATGAACTGGACATGTTCATCATTAGCACTGATAAGCTTCTCGTTATTTGTTTTTTTTTTGCATTTGACTTACCTGGTTGTCCATACTTGTAGCTGTTATCTATTGTGCTTCTCTCAAGGTGGTTTGCTTTGGTTTATGTTTGTTTTTGTCATTGTTCTTATCAGTTCTAAACAGCTATGCTGTGCAAACATTGTGCTTGGATGTCTGGTAGTAATTAGGCATCTTCATCAGTTATGAAACATTCTTGCATACATTTATACTTTATATTTAACTCTTATGATTGCTAAACTTTTTTTGGTTTTTAACTGCCAGAATAGTTACTAGTGAGATTTGAGTATTTTAATTTTAATTTGTGTTCATGTGTTCAATCTCTAATAACTAATAGTATTAGCTATATGATTTTTCAGCTGTTTCAGTTTTGGTTGTGCAAGTGATCTGAGATTGGTTAGTGGATTGCCATGTCAGTGAGACTTAGGTCTTCCGCCTTGTAGCATACCAAAGTTTCTTTCAAATAATAGCATGGAGAAGAAAAGAATAGATGACTATGAACCAGGGCCACTACCTTCGCCGAGAAAGATGGATAGATTTGGTTTTCTAAAGCAAGAGAATAACAATCCTCCTGATGGTTTAACCAAGGGAAGGTAAACTTATGAATTTGACAGGTTGCTTTCTTGTCAGTGAATCATTTCCAATATTCGAACCAAAGGCTTATTGATGGATCTTCCTTGCATACTAATAGATATTAATGTTGATTATTGTGGACATAAAAAATTTTCAGGGAGGAAAGAAGGGTAAGAAAATGGAGGAAAATGATTGGGGTTGGAGGGAGTGATTGGAAGCATTATGTTCGAAGAAAACCTCATGTTGTTAAGAGGCGTATAAGGAAAGGAATCCCTGACTGTTTAAGGGGTCTTGTTTGGCAGTTGATTTCTGGAAGTCGAGACCTTTTACTGATGAACCCTGGGGTTTATGAGGTATTCTTCGCA
This sequence comes from Salix viminalis, assembly GCA_029228465.1. Taxonomy (NCBI): domain Eukaryota; kingdom Viridiplantae; phylum Streptophyta; class Magnoliopsida; order Malpighiales; family Salicaceae; genus Salix; species Salix viminalis. Next base: position 6,097,251 of record CM055429.1, on the reverse strand, counting down.
TGTCTTGACTGAGATAAATAACCTAGAATCTTTTCTTACAATTCTACTAATGAGATATTATTTGTAAAATTTAATGGGTTTTGCTTGAACTATCCTTGAGCTTGCAAAATTATTCATGTTTAGTTCTTTAGATATTACTGGACTCCCTCACTTCTTAACAATTTTTCACGTGGACATGTTCACCGCAACACATGGTGTAAAAGGCACAAGATTTAAAGCTATCAGATAACAAAATTTAAAACCAGATGATTAAAATTTAAAATGAAATTCCATGTTTATGGATGAAATCATGCATTGGTTTTCATAGTATTTTCAACTATTATTCAATAAATTTGACTCAGGGGATTAAAATCAACTCTGTCCCTTTTCCGAGTGGATGGTATATTAGGTATGCTAAAATGAGCCTTTAGTGGTGGCAGTGCTTAAAATTCCAGGTCCCATTTTGTGATGGCCTAATATACACTTGTGATGATTTGGATGTGAGTTTCTGAACTGTGCTTGGGTGCCAGAAAGACTTTAAAATTCTTTTTGATGAATGAATGAATTTCAAAGTTCAAAGCCCAACCAAAACCAGGAAATGCTTACAAGAGTTATTTACACCAAAAACTGTGAAAGACAATTAATCTATTCAAAAACTCAAGAAACAAAATCCTTAAAAGTTTGGATTTCTAATTGCTTCCTGCAAAATCTTTGTATCTTGAAGCCTTAGATGGAATGTTTGAACAATGTTCTTGATTCTGCTTTCTACATCCGCAGGTTCGCATTTATGAATCCTTGGGTTTCTATCCTTCCAAATACAATAGATAAAGGAAACACCAAGGAAGCCTCATAACTATAGATTGAAAGGATTTTTTCTGCGAAAAGATTTAAGCCCAGAGAAACCTCCCTATTAGACCCACAAATTTGGAGGATTTTCTGCTAGATACTTTTAGAAAATACATAAGTGAAGAAGAGGTGATTACTTTGTTCATCATCAGCATTGCATAACGCATAAACTGGATCCAGGACCTGCCTATTTTGATCTGCCGCTTCTTTGTAGTTACTCTGTCCAGAATAGTTAGCCAGCAAACAAAGCTGTGCCTTGGAATATGGAAAGCACCCCGCCCCCTGGAAGAGAAAGCCATAAATAGCACGTTGAATAGCTTCCTTGGCATCGACCTAGTAGTAGGCAATTTTCATTCATCACCTGTGAAAGCTTTGCTGTAGAAGGCAATCAAAATTCAAAAATTATCCTCTGACCATATTTTTTTGACTGAGGGTCCTCAAGTATGCCAAGAGTCCCCTTATCTCCATTGCCTACTGAATGCTCTACATAGTCCTAAATTATAATTTAACTTCTACCAATTTTCTTAAAGTTCAAGAACAGTCATTAGGGACATTTAAGCACCACAGGCTTTTGCCCATAAGAAAGACCTTAAAATTGCCTATATTTGCCATTTACATGATATTTATGCCTCTATTTTCTCTTTCCCTGAGGCATCTATGTAGTATATCCTGGAAGTGATTATCTGGGAAAACATGTCTGGCAATTGTCTTTTGCCATACTAGTTAATTTTGAAGTTTAGTAATAAAATGAAAAATAAAGCTTGCATTGGACATGTACTAGGTTGCATGTTTAGTTAGTATGGTAATTCTCACATATATTTGTAAAGACATTTTCATTCAAATAAGCATTGTCGTGTAGTGATGTATGACAGCCTTGTCATTTAGATTTCACAGGAAAATTGTGATTCGGGTGTTTGTGTGTGTTTATTTTGATTCTGGACTTCCTTGTTTCTTTCCAGGAATCTCAATAACAGGTTGACAGATGATTTTCTATCTTTTATTCTTTTTCAGGAATCTTAGTAACAGCTAGAAAAAGGATTTTCTTTCTTTTATTCATGTTTTTGACGATTTTAGTTTTCCCTCATGGTGGATAAGAGAGTTTCAAAAAGTTTTTTTGCTAATCCTTTTTTTATTAGCCCTTGTCTATTATCTGAACCCGCATCAAACCAAATTTGGAAGGATAAAACTTCTGTTTAGTGAGATAAAACTTCTGTTTAGGACACAGTCCTTAGCTGGGTGGGCACTAATGATTTTTTGCAGGTAATAGACCAAATAAGGCACACTCTCCTGATGAGTGTTGATGTGCTTTCATATGAGAAAAACACAAGCAATCTGTTATCATAATTCACATGCAAAGAGATTCTACTAGAAGCGTTGACTTGGGATTTATTCATAGAGAATGCTAGTTCTGTTCTTTTTAGTAATGTTGTCCTTAAGCTTCAGTTGCTTAATAGTGTAAGTGAGTTCTTATGACACTGCATCCTGCTTTAGATTTTAGAATTACTGATTACCTATGCAATCTTTGGCCTCATGCACTTAAAAGCCCAGTATGTGCTTTTGTACTTTATCAAGTTGTTTGGTTTGTTTAAGTCTGCAGTGATACTTTCAAAATTTGATTCTCAAGTTGTTGAAGTGGGTCAGAAAATTATCTGTTTTGAAGATAGGTGGTGGGGAATTATCTGCTAAGAGATTAAATAAATTAACAGTTGGTTTCTGATAATTATTTGAGCTTTTCATTTTAATATTTCATTTCATGCTCTCTTCCCTCTGTGCTTGCATGGGCACACTGCCACAGTCAGATTAGTTTGTGTCGTAATGATGAAACTGTATGTCTATTGCAGCAACTAGTTATATACGAGACATCAGCATCAGAGCTGGATATAATTCGTGATATCTCTCGGACCTTCCCTTCTCATGTTTTCTTCCAGCAGAGACATGGTCCAGGTCAAAGGTCTCTCTACAATGTTTTGAAGGCTTACTCTGTGTATGATAGAGATGTTGGATATGTTCAGGTCTGAGATTTGTTTATCTTTTTTCTCTTAAATTTACCTAATATACTGAATGAAGAAATGACACTGCAATTGTTAAAACTGCAGGGTATGGGGTTTTTAGCTGGTTTGCTGCTCCTTTATATGAGTGAAGAGGATGCGTTTTGGCTGTTGGTTGCTTTGCTGAAAGGAGCAGTCCATGCTCCAATGGAGGGATTGTATCAGGTAATTCATTTATACAAGGAGCTTCTTGTTAATATATGTAGAGTTGTAGTTAGCATAGATTAGTGGCTGCAGGTTCTATATCCCTACAATCAAAGATATGGATCACTATTAAGTCAGCACACCTCTGGGTAAGATAAAGCAACGAGACACAATGGAATTTGCATTTGTACATCTCAACAAACTTTCACGTGGACTTGTTGAGGTGACTTAGTGTTTTGGGCAGAGTGCCAAAAGGAAGTGTAATTATCCATCAACTTCCTCAACGACACATATTTCATATAATGGTGTGCGTCACTGACAACTTTTCACTTAATAGCAGCTCATGGATTATGTCCTTTGTTAGAAGAATGTGACCTCTTCTGATTATTTCAGGCTAGAATTTCCTCTCTCACACAGGCACTCACTTGGAATGTCTTGATAAGGAACTGGAAGCTGCGGCTTGATATTTTGTTAAGCCAAAATTAACATTGCGAGCTGCATACTAATCTATGTCGCAATTTCAAATACCTGTAAACTAGAGGGGGTGGCTTACTGATTCCTCACACTCAGGAAAGGGCCCACCACAAATGGAGTCTTAACTTTGACTCCACACTCCTTGTTATGTGAAAAAAAAATATATATATCACAGGTTTCAGCTACCAAAATTATGGATCCACTTGTTCTAATGGCATCTATCATGGTTAATCAAACTTTGTTAATTTCATGTGATACCAAAAGGAGGGCTGATCCTTTTCTATCTAGTTACGGTGGCATCCTTTGCAGATTTTTTTTGTTGCTTTAGTAGATTGATCTTTGTACATTCAATTTTTCTTAAATTCAGTAGGTTCACCACATGCTTCATATAAATGAACTGCTTCATACTTAGAGAGAGAGAGAGAGAGAGAGAGAGAGACTTAATGGTTGCCAAACTGCCAAGTTTTATTACTGTGAAAACCACTCCATCAACCGCTATTTTCCCTCTTCTTGGTAGAATTTGAGCATGTGAAAGCCTGTAACATGCCTTTTATGATTTTAACTGGAGTCCGAGGGAACTGCATTCCATCTACTATCCTTGGCCACTTCCATCCTGTGAGAACTTGTATTTTATACTGTGTGCAGGTGGGTCTGCCTCTTGTTCAACAATATCTATCTTCGTTTGACCGCTTGATGAAGGAGCAAATGCCAAAACTGGGAGAGCATTTCACCCAAGAAATGATAAATCCTAGCATGTATGCAAGCCAGTGGTTTATAACTGTTTTCTCTTACTCTTTTCCATTTCACTTGGCACTTCGAATTTGGGATGTCTTCCTGTATGAGGTCAGATGAATATTTTTATATCATTTTCCTTGGAATGATCATTACAAATGGTCTGGATGTTATATGTCTGTGATATCTTCTTTGCCAGGGTGTTAAAATTGTTTTCAAAGTGGGTCTGGCTCTGTTAAAATATTGCCATGATGACTTGGTGAGTATCTCAAGATCATCTCTCTACTATGAAAGAAATAACCACCCAACTTATCTTATAATTGGTTTTCTTTTTGTTATCAGGTCAAATTGCCCTTTGAAAAACTTATACATGCTTTGCGTAATTTCCCTGAGGATGCAATGGATCCAGATACATTATTACCTATGGCATACGTCATCAAGGTTCTCTCTCTTTGCGTAAAATATTGAGTTTTATTTGAACTTTACATTCAACCATCTCATAACACTAATTATCATGGTAGTGCTTATCTTCATCCATTTTCCTGTACATGTCAGTTTATTCAATTATAAATTAAACTAGTGTTGTTTCTATGTGACGATCTTTGAATTTCAATCTTTCAAGTCGCTAAACAGGTAGTATTGTATGATAATATTTAATAAAAGTTTGCTGTCTTTCAGTAGCAATCCCTCTCTTTAAGCAGCCAAACAATTACTAATATCATCAAGTCTGTTTTAGTTGATATGAAACTACCTTTTCTGTATATCTTATGTTTTTTACTCTTGATGATAATACTGAATGTATGAAATATAACCCCAAGAACGAATAAGAATTATTAATTTTTGGAACATGAAATACAGGGGGAGCCATATGCATTATGTCTGTGTATGTGCATATTCAGATGGTCTTGTATGCTGAGGCAAATTGTCTATATTTCAGGCACCGCTTAAATTATACCTAGACACCCACTTCTATCATTGTAATCTGTATAAACTTTCCCGCACATGGACTGGCTTGACTTTTTAAGCCAAATTCTATTCATTATCCATTGAAGAGGTGTGGATTTCTTATCAGGTATCCAGGCGATTGGAAGAACTGAAACAAGAGTATAACAAGGATGGAAAGCTAAGTCTGCCTGCAGAAATTAAGGGGACTGAAAAGCAGATGCAATGAGGGTTTTATCTCTTCTTTCGTGGGAGCTAAACCTTTAGTTTTTCATGCATTTTGATTCCTTTATTCTTTTGTCTTGAACTATCTTATAGCTTGAAAAGATGTAAATCAAATGTTGACTTCTGTCATGGCCTGATGTTCATAGTTGCATGGTGAAGTTGAAATGCCCATGAAACATGTAATACTCACAGATTAGAGAAACTAGGGTGGCAAGTGGTCAAGTCTAGTCATCTTCTACTAGGATGGGATTATCTTTTTAATTGTTAATTATGATCGTGATAAAGATGATGACTAGATTGGTTCCTTTTCAGCAATGATCCCACGAGAGGTGTATAATTTCTGTATAATAATCCTAGAATTATTTCTGATGCCTGTCTAATGCCCCTGGATATATATGCCTTTCACCTTGTTAAGCCCGGATAATTTGTTTGCTGTGTGCGGGAGTGTATTTGCTTCTGCTTTTAGATGGTTTTTAAAAGTGTTTCTGGCTTATAAAAACATCAAATCAATTCAGTTTTTTAGATGTCAAAAATAAATAAAAATCTGATTTTTTTTATTGTACTGTATTTTCAAGTGAAAAGCTATTTTGAAAATCACCCTTCACTATAATCCCTCAGACAAACCACAAAAAGTAAAGTGCTTCTCCTTCAATGCATAAATTAAATAAAATAAAATTTGACATGAGTTCATGACAGTCAAAATCATGGAAGAATCGAGGTGTGCTATCTTGTAACTTCTCAAGGGGTAGATGAGAGTTGTCAGGTGCTCTGCACCTAACCTGCAGAGCATTCATGGAAGAATCATAATTATCGAACGAAGAGGGCATCGCTTTAATGGTACGTTCAATGCATTCGGTGTTTAATTTCCCACCTACCTATCAAAAGCATCGGGCTCTGTAAGTTCCAATGTCTTCACAGAATATGCTCCTCCTGACAAGTGTATATCCATGCAATTCTGCAGAAATCCTGCTATTCCTTCCATTTTTATGCTATTTCCAGAGAAACATGGCGATGCCAGCCATCATTGAAATACAGGAAAATATGATCTACTCTATGCTCGCAAATGCTGTGAAAACTTTTTATGAAAGCAAACTCCGTGTCTGTTTTAGAGTGTTGATGCGGTTGTTTTTAAAAGTGATTTTTATTCAGAAATATATCAAAATTATATTTTTTATTTTTTAAAAAGTATTTATGATATCAGCACGTGAAAATAATCTAAAAACACATAATAAACTAATTTGAAGTAAAAAATAAAATAAAAATTTATTTAAAAAAATAGTTTTAAAACACAGTGCCAATCAGGGATTTTATCTAGAAGACTATATATATATATATATATATATATATATATATATATATAAATATATTTTAGGATGGGAAACAAAATTAGCAGACCACACCCTATATATGTGTTTTTTCATGTGTTAGGTATATAACTGTTTTAGAGTATTGTTACTGTTAAGGAACCATCTCATCTAAAAGCTTAAGCTGATAGGTGAGACCCCATAATATGATTATATTATACTCTAACAGTTACGATTGTTTTTAAAAGTGATTTTCATTCAAAAATATATCAAAATGATATTTTTTTATTTTTTAAAAAGTATTTATGATATCAGCAAGTGAAAATAATGTAAAAACACATAAATGACCCAAAGGCATATGAATGACCGTGAAACGGCAGCGGATGGATGGAACACACGGCTCTTACTGTAGCTTCCATATTTGAGCAAGGAAAGGGAAAGTGGGGTCAATTCTGGGCTTCACAGATGGATCACCGAACACGTCAAATGTGGAAGTGGGGTCCACGTAGATGCCGTGGGACCCAATAAGGCAGGTGTCGTAAAGGGCAACAATGGAAAGACGAAAGAGCCAGCCAATCAACGACTGTCGGTTTGTGCGTGGAGGGCGATGTGTGGTGTCAGCTCCGCGAGAAAAGGGCATCTTATCATCGAGCAAGGAAGTCCCACAGCCACACATTTCTATCCTCCTTGTGGGATTCTATTCGTGTGGACAGCCTCACACTTTGCCCCTCTGGCAAATCTCGTGCGAATAACATCTGCCACGAATTTACTGCCGTTCATAAAGTATCATTATTATTGTTTAATTATTGAAATCTTTCAAATAACAATTCAAAAATATTTCTTGAAAAAGAAGAGTAGTAAAGCAATATTGATGATGATGATAACCTTTTCTTGACCAATTATTGATAGAGATCTTCTGTGACCCTCGACCCGGGACATTCTAATCTAATTATTAATAGTGATTTCAAAATAAAAAATATTATCTTACTATATTTTTCATTAAAATATTAGTTTTTTTTTTAAATGTTGTGTTTCGCACTACCATATACGCCTGTTTATTTTATATATTTATTTATTTATAGAATTGCGTTGGTGTCTTTCTTTCTACAAATGCTGATCTCACAAATCTGGAAAAGGGTAAGTTGGTAATTAGTCACAAAAAGTAATGGTGGCAATTAAATCTTCGAGGAAATTCAGGCGACATAAGAAACAAGTTTTTCGCAGTGGTGAGACCGTAATTATCTACAAATCCCGTGCTAATTTCAAGACCTCAACTTCCACCCAGCCCCTCGTCCCTCGTCCTATATAATATAAGGTCCGTTGCTCTATCAAAACACACAGAAGAACCCTTCACGTTGATTTAATCTCTTAAAAATCAACCCCCCTCTCTTCGAAAACAAATTTAGAGTGTGTTGATTTTGTTATTGGTTTTTCGTTTTTTTTTTTCAATCAAAACCCAATCTTGATTTGTTTCTTGATAGGTAAATATACATATCCTTTTCTTTTTTCCTATTTTTTGTTTTGTAATCTGTTGATTTTGTTTTGTAATTTGTCGATTTTGTTTGATTTGTAGAGTTTTGTTTGGAGTTTGAGAAAGGGGGAGTATTTGAAGGAGATTAGCTTTTCAAGATTTCCTATAATTTATTGGTAATTTTTTTTATTTTGTATCTTTATTTTAATAACTGCAACAAGATTGCGCTACTGCCCCTAGTTTTGTTGATTCTTGTTGATAAACTGTTTTTATTTTTTTGCTGTGCGTATCTATTTCGGTTTTTTTTATTTGTAGGGATCGTGAATCTGGTTTATATTGCTCAGAACTAGTTTTGGTTTTGGACAGAATTACTAATAAAATTTAGGGATAGAGTTGCGAGTTTTCTTAGAATACATCAATCAATTTCTTATCATGATGTGATTCACATCATTCAAATTGCTAATTTATTTTATTTTGTGAATCTGTTTAAACCTTTTAATGTCAAATGATCTTCAGGGGTTTCCTTTCCTATTAGCCATAATTGATAGATACCTTGTGCCCACGTGAACTAGGTCTGCTGAATGCCTTTGGTTTCTAAGCGCCTGTGTCTGTATTTTAAATATATGAACATTTGTTTACTAATGTCCTTTTTTTATGAATTGCTTTGTTGTCCTCTAAGTCTTATTGCTCTATTTTTTTCGAAATTAAAATTTATGTGTGGCATTAGGAATTCTGTTGCTATGCTGATGCTTGCCTATGTTTTCCTCTCATCCTATGATGACTGTAGACCTGTTTCCTTTGTTGCTATTTGCAAGATTGTGTCTCATTCTAATTATAATCTGGGGTGATTCTTGCAGACAAGACTGAATGATCCATGGAGTCTAAAGGTGGCAAGAAGAAGTCTAGTAGTAGTAGTAGTTGTAGTAAATCCTTATTGTACGAAGCACCTCTCGGTTACAGCATTGAAGACATCAGACCTGCCGGTGGAATCAAGAAGTTCAGATCTGCTGCTTACTCCAACGTGAGTTCGAAGTTAATCATATGTTTTTCATTCGGCATTTTATTTTGTCACCGGCTTTCTAATTTTCTGTCCTGTTTATCTGTGCAGTGCGTTCGGAAGCCATCCTGAGATTTTCCAACTGTTGACATAGCCCCTTTTTAGCCCTTTCGTACTGTCTATTGTCTTTAGTATTTTTTTTTTCTGCGTTCCTCGTTCTCTCGCGCTCTTTTCTGCACTTGTCATCTGTTTACTGTGAGGTGAGATGGCAGTCTCTGCAATCGGATTTGAAGGTTACGAAAAAAGGCTCGAGATTTGCTTTTTCGAACCTGGATTCTTTTCTGAACCTGAAGGAAAAGGCCTCAGGTCTTTGTCCAAGACTCAATTGGACGAGATTCTCAAACCAGCTGAATGCACTATAGTTGATTCACTTTCAAATGACGAGGTCGACTCTTATGTTCTGTCGGAATCCAGTCTCTTTGTGTACCCTTACAAAGTTATCATCAAAACTTGTGGGACTACTAAGCTGCTTCTCTCGATCCCAGTGATCCTTAAGCTCGCTGATGCCCTTTCACTCACTGTCTGTTCTGTGAGGTATACACGTGGGAGCTTCATTTGCCCCGGGGCTCAGCCATTCCCGCATCGTAGCTTCTGCGAGGAGGTAACTGTCCTCAATGGCCATTTCAGTAAACTTGGTTTGGAGAGTGTGGCATATGTGATGGGAGGTCCCAACTCAACTCAGAAATGGCATGTTTACTCTGCTGCTGCTGACATGAAGAGCCACCCCCGCCCTGTTTATACTCTGGAAATGTGCATGACTGGTTTGGACAGGAAGCGAGCATCTGTTTTCTACAAAACATACGCCAGTTCAGCTGCTGTGATGACTGAGGACTCTGGTATAAGGAAGATCCTTCCGCAATCCGAGATCTGCGATTTTGATTTTGACCCATGTGGTTACTCCATGAATGCCATTGAAAGGAGTGCAATTTCCACAATCCATGTCACTCCAGAAGATGGTTTCAGCTATGCAAGTTTTGAGGCTGTGGGTTATGATTTCCAAGATTTGAACTTGAAGCAGCTGCTTGATAGGGTTTTGGCGTGCTTTGAACCGACTGAGTTCTCCATTGCATTGCACTCTAATGTTGAGTGTGACGATCTTGTAGCCAACTTTTCCCTGGATGTGAAGGGCTACACTTGTGGAGGGGCGAGCGATGAAACGCTCGGGAAGGGTGGATCGTTATTCTACCACAGCTTTGCAAGGACTGGAGGCTGCTCATCTCCCAGGTCAACACTGAAATGTTGTTGGAGTGAGGACGAGAAGGACGAGGAAGCTGAAGGGAAGTAGTTCTCTTCAGCAATTTTTTTTTTCTTCATTTTTTTTGTTTACTTGTCGTTGTGGGGTTATGATTCTGAGTTAGGCATTTGTCCATGCCTTGAGTCTTTCGTTTCAATGAAGTCTGTCTTGGTTCAATAACGGGTTCTGGTTGTCAGACCTTGAGTGTAAAACAAGTATTTTATATTAAAATTATTTAGAATTATATTATTTAATCTAAAAAACATAATAAAATGATTTTTCCGAGTAAAATTATGAACATGTATAATATTATGAGAATGTTATCATCAATCTCTCAATGTCGTTATATTATCTGATTACTCTGAAATTTAAATATAATATATATAAATATGTTCTTGCATGTCTTGTTCTGTAGTTTTATGTTCTACTAGTGGGATTTCAATTGCATTGAAAAAATAAAAATGTGGATCCACATTGTGTAAACTATAAGTATGGCGGCGAGGTAAAGCATCATTAAAAGCAAGCCTGATTGCTGGGCAAAGCTGCATGTTCATTGGAAGAGAGGAGAATCAAGCAGCCAAACTTGACTAAACTGGTATAATATTTGAAGGGGTAGGCATATAGGATAAAAAGGAGGGTGGTTGAGGTGGGCGATACAAGAGCTTTTCAAAGATTTGTTGTTCAAACATATGACCAAGAAATAAACTCTGCATTTTTGCACATGGTTGGAAAATTATGAATGTTCTCTAGTATATGCGTCTGCGTGGAGTAATCACCTCTGATTGTGGGAGACCATTTACTTGTTCAACTTGGATATTTTCTTTAATTTTGGTGGACCTTTCACACTCTCCAATGGCATATGCCGCTGGAATAACATATTACCAACTCTCCAATGGCATGAAAGGGCATGGAACCATCAGGAGCCTTTCAGATTGACCGCAAGGGAAGCAACGGGTGTCATTATCACACTCTGAATTTCATATGAAAGAGCATGGAACCATCGGGAGCATTCAGTTTTTGAAAGTAATTTTAGTCAAAGCTTGAATTTGGTGTCAGATTTGCACGGCTGACATGTAAGAAACTCGGGTCAATTCTAGCAAAAAAGAGTTCGATGACTAAAATCACATGCTCCCTTCGTTCTGTAGTTCAGATGTGATTTTACAGGCCTTGATATATGTCACCATGCAAGAATCTCACATACACAATTTTGTTCGTGGAAGATATGTGTGAATTTCTAAATCCACAACCTGGGGGTGTGCACATCAACGATATAATCTGCTGGTAAAGCCAGATACATTAACTTCTAATCTATCCAGAGAAAGACACGAGAGCATCTGTCATGCAAGGACTGGCATATCAACTTACAAAACACTGAGCAAACACTACTCCGCAGAAATGGCATGGCTGCGCAGAGTGTGCTGAAATAGGAAAGGAATTGCAAGCAGAAAGCATCATAGAATTAGCATAAAACAAAAGGTGGCTTCAGCAACATTATACAATTTGACAATTCAGTTGATCACCTGAAAAATTGTAAATTTTCATAGGTAGTTATGATAACTCAAGAATACAGTTGCCTGATCTCTAATTAACTTACCAGGTGCAAATATTTTAAGCGTGCCTCCACCCCTCATTTCTTATATTGCAAAAAAAATCGGTGTTACGAGATGCTCCTGGTACCAAACATATTTGTATTGCCTCTGCAGCACTCAGTAAGGTCGAAACTTCCTAGCAGCTCTCAATTGCTGAATCCGCTTTCTATCCTCCTCAAATTTGCTTCGGAGAGCCATAATTTCTGCAAGGAAATTTAACTATCAACAACTTGCTTCACAGCAATTGATAAAGCAATAAAGATGCCTGAATGATCTGAAAATCAACCGTAGTACATTTCAACATAAAGGCTCAACTCATCCCAAATAGCAACAGCATGTGCTGTGGCTTCTTAGATGAAGAGAAAAATATTCTCTTTGATGTTTCAAACAAGTGCGTGCAGGTCATTAGATGCTCCATATTTATCAGGAACCTCCTCATAGTTACTTAAACTAGGAATAGCAAATTGCACAAACAATAAGTACACTAATTTGCTATTTGTAAGATTCATCATACCACTCCTCTGAGCTTCTCTTTTCTGAAACCGATAGAATTCTAGCCCAACTTCCTTGGGCTTTTTCTTGGTCATCTGATTCTCCACAGCAGCCGGAGCAACAGATCCCACAGTAATTCCACTTTCAGAATCTGTTGTCTTTTTCCTTCCTTTGTGATGTTTAACAACTGTCCATCCCCCTTCTGCAACTTGGGCTTCTCTTTCTTTTCTTTCCTGTACATGACACATCAAGACAAATGAGAAAAAGAAAGACCACAATGACATGGAAGAAAGCCTAAATCTACCACAACAAAAGAGCACACTGACCACATAATCTGCAAATGGAAAGAACATATTAATTTTTAAGTAAAAAGAGCAGAAATGTATCTGTGTTAGAGAGAGAATGGCATTTTTTATTAAATGCTGAAATATGCAGCATGATAACAAAACTTACACTTCACAGAAACTCTTCCAAATATGTTTGAAAGGACAAACAGCTATATAACCCATCTACATTTGTCAAAAGGAAAACATGACAAGCATGCTTTCCTGCAGGAATATTTTTGTACAAACTCAAAGCGAGGTATTCAAATTTGAGCCAGACAATGCACGCACAGGTATGTGATCACTCTTAAAGAAACAATATAAGTACTAAGAAACAAAAAAGAAAAGGACTCCATTACATTAAGAGTCAATCTCAGAGGTGCATGCGAGACAATACCTGTTCAAGTTTCTCCTCATGGGAAATTATGAACTCGTCTAATCTTTGTTGCAGCACCTTCAAACCCGGTCTACTTTGATGGTAATCTGTAAGCCACTCTGTAATGCAAGTTTAAAGTCAGGAAACTAAATAATGAAGCAACATTTACATTGATAAAACCAATATCAGAAATTAAACTGATATTGTGCATGGTGAAATCTGTCAAGACAATTAAATTAAGCAAAATTTAGCCAACACCCTTACCCCATTCATGACATGCAAATCCATCATGTCATGCCATCAAATAGAAATGGATGCTTCTATGCTACACAGCCAACATAAAATAAAAGGGCGTGCACAGGTTTACTACATCACACTAATTACACTTATCTCTATCTGATGGTGAACAAAACAAAACAAAACAAAACTTAATGGAGAATATTTGACCATTTATTTTTATTTGATTACCACATATTTTTACTATTTGAAGAGCTAAAACATATCACACAATATGATTCATACATACTTTTCAATCCTTTTGAGCAGTCCTCATCCACAGAAGAGATACAATATGCCTCACCATGATCGGTCTCTCCCCTCTTTTCCACTTTATTCTCCTCCTCCTTTGAAGTATCATGCTCCTTTTTCTTTTTCTTAGTTTTTTTGGATTTACCTAGAAAGAATAAGAGGAACACATGAGCAACACTAAAATAACAAAATATAATGTTTTCAAGAGAAATTCTGAATAAAAAAAGGAATTGTTTATTTATGGGTTCTGTCATTTGTCCTAACTTCCAAGAACATCTTCACTTTTTCCTTTGGGAATTTAATATCTCCTTTTATCTTAATAAAGTTTTAAGGTAGAAAACAATATTATGACTAACAGAGAATAGTATGAAAACTTAACAGATGTTCTTTATTTTATTGCTTGTTGTGGATCACAACAATCTCAAGTTCAAGAAAAAGAAACAAGGCAGAAGGAAATAAAAAATAAAAACAAAAGGTGGCAGCACTTTGGTTTGAATACTCAAAGGGAGTTTTAGACAGAAAGAACACAGAACTCCTATTTTGCCAAATATGGCATTTAATCAATTGAGAGACTGCACCAGCAAACCCAGGTATGCACTGAAGCAATATGTCTAAACAAAAAGGATCAGCAAAATAACACAATATCTTAGTTACATTCTGCCAAGATATAGCATTTCAAAACATATTTCACCAAGCTAAAAACCTATTGCCTTACATTTTTGTTCATTAAAACCAACTTCGGACTCAGAACCAGGCTGATGATATTTGCCAACAAGAGCATTGTTTTGCTCCTCACTTCTCTGTTTCTTTTTCCTCAGTTTGTTCATCTTCTTTTCTCCTTCTGCTTTAGTCTGGTCATCTTCTGAAACAAGAAAAACGAATTACTGAGACAAGATTCTTAGAAATCTACATAGGGAAACAGTTTTCTATATCTAAAACTTCTAAACCTCTACTGGTCTGAATAGCATCACCACCATCAAAGTTATTTCCCTTCTCCCTTTTCCTCTTCTTCTTCTCAGCTGGCTTGTTGACTTTACTCCTTTCATCCTCTTTCTTTATCATTGCATCTGAAACAAAAAAATGGTTAAGCAAAACTACCAGCAATAATGTCAGCATTTACAGTTTCAATATAGCCATTTTTGCATACGTTGTACATGATTTGCAAGTAAATAACCATGTAAGAAACCAAGAAATCTTCATTAATTGCATCCCACTTATCTGGACCTAAATCAGTGAGTAGAATTTCAACCAATTTATCTCTGTGAAGTGAAATGATTCGGTCCCTGTCTAAGAGTGCTGTGATGCCCCGTGCCCACTGTCATGACAACCCTAAAGAGTTCCTAAAGTATAGTGATTATGAAATTCATTTATATGTCAGATGCTACACATTGTGAAGTTCATTTCATTTTGTAAGACCAGCATCTTAAGGAAAGAAGCTGCAATGTTATTCTTGGCTCTAACAGGGCTTTTTTTTGTCCCTTAATTGTATGGAAAACCATCTCATGGCTGCTACTTTTCCTTCAAGAAAAGACAACTATTCTATGCAAGTCAATAACTGATATATCAAAAAAAAATGGTAACCAGATTATGATGAATAACAGAACATCATGGGCATTTTTACCCATATAGCATAAAAGTTCTCCTTCACTCAAAGGGTATATATCCCAGTTTATAGTAGTGAATGGAAGAAGGGTTAAGCAGAATATCTATTGTTTGATAAACCATGCTGACGAATGAGCCTAACACATGTACTGCAAAACACTAAAAACTCCATTCATTTCCTAGTTATGTCTACCGCCGCCACAATTTTTACCACAATAGGAGAATCACCTCATTCACCACAAAAACGTGCACTGATTTCTTAGCTATTAAATATTTGTTTGTGAAATTTTCAATCTGTAGGAAAAAAAAAAAAGACGCAAGCTTGCAGCAACTAGTTCAAACTTGTGTAATCTTTATCAATTAAAGCTCCGACTTCCACATTAACCAAAAATTTCAATAAACAATAAAGCTAAGGAATATAAATCTTACAAGTTTGTTTAAAATCACT
Source organism: Salix viminalis (assembly GCA_029228465.1). Lineage (NCBI taxonomy): Eukaryota > Viridiplantae > Streptophyta > Magnoliopsida > Malpighiales > Salicaceae > Salix > Salix viminalis. The sequence goes on along the minus strand of CM055429.1, from coordinate 6,081,437 downwards.
TGAACTACCCGTTTTTTTGTTAGTTACTACGCCAGAACTTCATAGTACATTCAACAGAAAAATCCCTTGTGAGGAAACAATTCCATTACCTAATTCTCACCACCCTAAACTCATTCTCTTTAAACTTTCACTCCTGAAATTTGAAAGGATAAAACTAGCTTTCTCAAAACTGATTGTTCATAAGAAAAATCCATGTACCAAGCAGATTGAACAGAATTGGTTATTCCAAGAAAACCCACAAGTTAGAATCGCATAAAAGGCAAAACTTGAAAGATAGCAAGCTATTGAAAGCAAGAAACTTTGAATGAAGAGATACCCTTTTCACTGAATTTGCTATTATTATCCTTCTTGCTCCTTTTCTGCTTCTTCTTGTCTACTTTTTCTTTCAAGTTCCCCATCTCCCTTACAAAGTCTTGTTTTTTCTTCGTCTTCTCCTTTAGAGTAGCTGCTCGCTATAACATATCAATACGAGGGAGGCACGAGCCGAAACCAGGGCGCCACTTATGGCTCCCTGCTCCTTAGTTCTGCAAAACAGCCCCCCAGGTTTCAATCCATAGTTAATTTAGTCCCCCTCTCAAGTAACTTTTATCATTACCCTTTAATTTCTAAATATATACGCTGAAGCAAAATAATACCAAAACCCTAAAAAAAAATCCTTATAAATACTCTCTTCAATATTTAAGAAAAAGAGGTGCTGTAAAAAAAATAGTTTTTCTAGGTACTGTTCTAATCAAAGAGGCCTTTTGGTATGCTTTTAGTTGTTTTGTTTTATTATGTATTTTTCTAATACAAGCATAGTAACAGCCTGGTCTGACCAGTGATGTTCCAAACCTGTTACTATGCTTGTATTAGAAAAATACATAATAAAATATATTCATAATAATTCCACAATAATAATTCCACAATTTATTCGCAGCATATATGCATAATAAATTTACACTATATATGCAGCATGGTCTAGTCCACAATATAATAGTAGTGCTAATGCATCCTCACAACAAATGAGCACAAACAATAAGAAAAAAAGCTTCCTAGGAAGGCATCGGAAAAAACAAGTAGCATAAACAAGTAGCATAGATTATAAATGTTGAGACCTTTTACATGAGAATGTTTGCATTTAACAACTATGTTGCCAACAATTACATTGTTCCTAGCCTACCATTAATGATTTTTTCCAAATTCTACGGATAGAGCACTTTGTGACGACCCCAAATTTAATGACGGAATATACTCGATGAAAAGTCGTTATCTTGCTTAATTCTATATAAACCAGCAGCAGAAGGAAAAATTAAGCAGATAAGAAACCTCACTCAACCAAGTATCTGTGGCATTTAGATGCTAAGAAAATCAAATGTAAAAAGGCATATAAACGATAACTTACATTCCAAGGAGAAATGGCCAAACCTCTGGTCTAAGACTTGGATCGATACTTTGCATTAGAGTTTAAGAAAAGATAACAACCTAGGGGTGAGCATTTTCGGTTCGGTTCGGTTTTTATCAAAAAAAGTAACCAAACCGAATTTTTTTTTTCTTCTAAAATTCAAACCGAAACCGAACCGAACTTCTTAAAAACCGACCATTTTCGGTTCGGTTCAGTTCGGTTTTTATGATGGAAAAATTGGTAAAAACCGAATTTTGGGTTTGGGCCATCAAATGGGCTTTTGATGGGCTTTTTGATGGGCTTTCTGACAAATTTTCTGATGGGCTTAAAAACTGATTTTCTTATATGAACCCAAAATATTTTTTGGCAACTACTACAAAAAATATTAATGTATTAAATTGTTAATATAATGTTTATTAAGTTTTTTTTAACCTTTCTAATACTTTTGTTTTGTTTAATTTAGCATGAGACAAAATAATTAAAACTACTCATGTGAACAAATTTAAATTACAAGAAATGCCTTCAAAGGGCTTCAAAATAAAGAAATAGAAACATTAACATAAAAAACTTCAAGAATTACATCTGATTTTGAACTAATTATCATCAGTTGCTAGATTTAGTTGTCCACCAAATTCTAAAAAAAAATAGAAATGTTAGATTGAAAAATAAGTTGATTAATAAATAATAAAATAAAAAAAAAGACAAGTTTGTTCAAACCGATGCTAGAGACTTATCTCTGGCTAGTAAAAAGTCCAGTCAAAGCCAAATCATTCTATTTCCTACTGAAAATTGTACTGAGTTCTTTACTTTCGAAGCATTAACCTAATTAAAGATGGATGTTAGGGAAATCTGACGGCAATTCCTTCCCCTAACTCTGCTGCCAAAAAATAAATACTGGAAACAGAAAACAGAAAACAAAATTGATGAAACTGAATGCAGCATATCAAGGCTTCCCAGTTAACAACGCTGCTCCAAGCCACAATCAGGACAATAAATAACAAAATGCAGGCATCACCCCCTCGTATAATTACTGAAAAAGTAGCTACAAGATGATAGTCATGCTATTGCCTGAGATGAAACTGAACCATGGTATCAATTAATCAAAGAATAACACTGACATTTTTTCTAAACACATTATAATAACACAAACATTTTTTCTAAAGTCCACACGAACCCCAGAATCATCTATCAACGACCAGAAACGAAACAAGAATAGCAAAAGAAACAGAAACTCATACCAACGGCATGATATGAACATATAATCTCAAATACCAGCAACATCAATTAATTACTACTTAAACACATCAACATATAATCATAAACAGAAAAGGAAGCATAGATGATCTATAAGAGATAACAAGAAATAAAACAGAGGTTAATTTTAATTACCTTTTGTAAGCTGCAACCGTGTCGGATGGGGACGATGAACCTTGCCGAGAGTGTGATTTTAGTTGCAGAGGGAAGTGAGACCGTGAGAGGGAGGGAGATTTAAGTTGCGAGAGGCGAGAGGGAAGGAGATTGTTTTTGCAGAGGAGGCGAGCGAGATGCTGCTATGCTGCTAGGTGCAGTCTTGCAGTGGGAGGGGGGAGGCGAGAGAGAAGGAGATTGTTTTTGGCTTTTGCAGAGGAGGCGAGCGAGAGGGTTAGATGCAGAGGACAGGAGGGGAGGTGAGAGAGAGGCAGACGAAGTAGATCTAGGGTTTTCTAAGGTTCAATTTATACTAACATTGGAAAACCGAACCGAACCGGTTCGGTTCGGTAAATCGGTTCTGTCCGTACAAAACCGATACCGAACCGAACCGGAATTTTTTTCAAAATTTTGTACTTGGTTTAATCGGTTATTTTTTTCGGTTCGGTTTGTTCGGGTTTTTCTTTTTCTGGGTTTAATCGGTTGTTCGGTTTTTTTTTGCTCACCCTATAACACCCCATCAACGAGTAAGAAATTAGCATAAGGAACATAAAAAAAAGCATGAGACCCGATGAATAACTAAACAAAACAATAAAAAAAAATCGATCCACAGCAGAGACAAACGAACATACCCCACTTCAGTATTTTCTTCTCCTACGCGACCAAGGTGATTTAAGTCCACCCCTCGTGATGACGAGAGGCGAGAGGTCGCTTAGGGTTAGAAAAATTTAGGGTTTAGTAAATTTGGGAATCGAGAGGCGAGAGGGAGACGAGCAGAGAGAGAGGCGAGAGGCGAGAGTCCGCTTGTGTTAGAAAAATTTAGGAACCGAGAGGTCGAGGGAGGCGAGAGGAGAGAGGCGAGAGGCTGAGAGGCCCCAAAGCGAAGCTGGCTAGGAGCGAGTTCCAAGGGAAGGCGAGATGCAGCTCTAGGGTTTCATAAGTTTTTATTTATAGTAGGGTGAGTAAACCGAACTGAATCGGTTCGGTTCGGTTCAATCGGTTTTGTCCGTACAAAACCGATTCCGAACCGAACCGGACGGTTTTTTATAATTTTGCAATCGGTTTAATCGGTTTGTTTTTTCGGTTCGGTTTTTTCGGTTATTTTTTTTCGGTTTTCTCGGTTAAATCGGTTATTCGGTTCGGTTTGCTCACCCCTAACTGATCTGGTACATTAAACGACGTAGTATTCACCTCCTCAATGTTGAGATCTTCATTTTAAATTGTTATATTAAAATTTCTTTCATATTTTTTATGTACTTGAACTCTCATATAAAAGTAGATAATTGGATAATAAAATTGGACTAGAATTGGAGGGGCGCGCCAGGCCAATGCAATAGTGCAACGCAAAGGCGACGCGTGAAAAACCCAGCAGCAAGCTGCTGTGATGGAATTTCCCCCTAAACAAATAAATTTAATATCGTGTGAGCCATTGGCCCACGTATCAGATATTAAACTGATAAGAACAGATACTACACTTGATCTTAGCCAAAAGGCCGAGAAAGGTATGAGTTGTAAATAAACGCGCTTCTCTTTTTATAACCTCCGTCCACACGCCTTCTCTTACTTCTTCCGATGTGGGATGTCAAAAGCCTGAAACAACAGAATCGAAGGCTGAAACAGATTGGAGAAACTTGTGTTGGGGCAGGAATTTAATTAGTTCTAATGCAAATGGTGCTGTGGGTTTTTGAACTTTTGTCTCTTGGGATATATGTTTAATAGCTCGCTCATGTTAAGATTCTGTTCACCATCGTAATGGTGCTCAATGAGTTTCAGGTGTTGGTGGAGCTGCTAGAGTTGTGGTTTACTACTGCCATGGAAGTTTTCATTTCTGCACAAATCGATGACGTGTTTGCGTCTCCTGCTTAGCTCTTTCTGTGAGTTGTGGGTTTTTGTCCCCTGGATCCTTCTTCCATAGACCAAAAGTAAGAAGCAAAACCATTTTTTCACAGAGAATTAGTGGATTACAGATATCCATTGAGCTTCTCCTTTCCAATAATTTCCCCACCTCTTAGTTTTCATTTCTTCACTGATGTTCATTGAAACATTTGAGTTGTGTTTTTGAGAATTAACGTTTGTGCTATTGAAAATAAATTAACCACGAAATTTAAATAAAATTATCTATGTTTTACTTATTATTCTAGTTTATAGATAATATATTCTTCTATTTTCTTTCCACGAACAAAATCATTTCCCCTCTCTTTTCAACCCACTTCCTCCTGATCTCTACAGTGCAACCTTCACAAAACATATATAGCCACCCCGTCAAAATCTAATATAAAGTTATAAACATGTTTTATATTGAATACTAATAAAATAAAAAAACCCTAAAACTTGAGATTTGAAAACAAAAACCTCAAGTCACCAACGTCGTCATCTCTATACTTGGCATCAACCTGCAAAACTTGTCTGCACATACTTCGCAGTAGTCGTCTTCACTCCTTCAATGTAGTTCTCTGTCCCAACGATGGCATCAATGCACAAAAGCATTGAGTTGATAAAAAAAAGTACTGCAAGGAAGTTCAAATTTATGTATTTAATCTTCAAAAAATGGAATTATCATACAAATATCCATCCCTCCATGTTTTGCCACGTGCTTCTTTCTCAGAAATACTAAGTTAAATCTCTTGTCTAAGATGGTGTTTGGCTCTTCAATTCAACTTATGACTTATGGTTGAGGAACGGGACTCCAGTTTTTTTACTGTGGATCCTACCAATAAATAAGTGTTTTGGCCGCAAATGCAAAAGCGTCTAAGAGATGCTTTTGCAGCTGCGGCCAACGTGACCACACGCTCCAGTCTAGCTGCACACCTTCTCACCATCACAGTCACCGGTGCTACACAATTCCGGTGCTTCTCCCTCATGGTCCCTCATGAACACAACAGTCACCAGTGCTTCTCTCTCAAGGAACCAACAGACACCACAATGCTTCTCTCTCCCTCACTGAACCACCACAGATCCAAGCCACAACACAGTGCTTTTCCCTCTCTCTCTTATGGAATCAAACACTCTCCCTGTTTGGCTGATCAAATTTTGAGGGGACCTGTAATTTTCCTTTTCTTCTTCCTGTTTCTTCATGTAGGAAAGGAATATTAATGATGTGTGTATATTATGAGCTCCTGAATTTGTATGATGAAGAAAGTAAAAAAAAAAAACAAGAATTTTCTCAACATCATACGCCTTAGTTAGACTTTGGCAAAAGAAGAAGAAGATGAAGAATAAAAACTTGTTGCAGATCTAGGATAATTATTCATAGAAATATGTTGTGGATCATGAATAGGGTTCGTGTGTTTCAATTGGGCCTGAAGATATACTCTTGACTCCTCTATACTATCGACCTCATGCTACTATTATATGTATATATATTTCTTTTTTGTTTTCTGTGAGGTTAATATGAAAAATATTATTGTTAATAATACAATTTATTTATTTTTAATATAAAAATAAAAATCATAAGAAATCTTATCTAAAATATTATTTGAAATGACAGGGATCGTAGACACGTTCACGTATGGATTTAGTTCATGATAGAATTGCAAGTAGTTTGATGGGAAAATAAAAACAAGTGTCTAATTTACTTAAATTATTTCAAATATTTTGTTATTATAATTACTAAATCTACAAAATTAAAAAAACAATATATTTTTATATATGTATGTATGTGTATGTATCCTTTAAAGTAATTTCACAAGTTGACAACAATATGAAAAACATGGTAACCAAATACATGAAACTGTTTTTCATTAAACTAAAACTCAGCCACAGTTTTAACCAAACACTTAAATTTCAGTAATGAACCGCAACTAAAAACGCTTTTCATGAAACTATTTTTTTTCAACCTAAACCACAACAGCAACCGCAATATCAAACAGGCTCTAAATCAACATATCCATCATATAGCATAAACCTAGCTAGTCAAGGCTAAAACTACTTCATCGATCGAACTTCACAAGTGACTTGCCTCGCAACTCTCCAATAAAAGTCTGAAGCACTCAGGGATTCTCGCATAGCCACTTAGATCAAGTGCTTCACAAGTGATTTCACATTTTGAAAGTATTTTTTTGTTTAGAAATGTATCAAATGATGTTTTTTTTTTTATTTTGAAAAAATATTTTTGATATCGGCACATGAATATGATCTAAAAACACCAAAAAAATTATTTTAAAATAAAAATAAAAAATTTTCAAATCTTTTCAAAAATATTTTTGAAACGTAGTGTCAATCATCCCAAAAGTGTCAGGCGTTGCTTCCTTGCCATATATAGCCAAGCTGGTTGGCACTTAAAGATCAACAAAACTTGCTTCTTAGAGCAACTCCAATACAAAAAGTCATTTTAGAGAGCTAAATTGATAAAATAGCTTTTTGAATAGTGTAAATATAACTTTTTTGTTTATGTGTATTCCAATGGTAAAAGTCAAGCAATTTCCTTTCCATGCACTTCCCTACCATTCCTCTCATTTTCGTCTCCCAAACTATCAATTTTTGCTATCATTCACACAACAAGTTCCTACTCTTGCAAACAATACTAAACAATACATACTTCAATAGAGCATTGTTATTAAGCAAGCCAGAGACATTGCCAATAAGATAAATGCACATTTGCTTGCAATTCCAGAAGATGCATGATCCACTTCATTAGATGACTAGTTCAATAACAGGAAGCTCTTTAAATTTCATTACACGCTGCCAATAATACTAAAACTTGTTTCTAAGAATACTCCAATAAATCCAAGATAATGTATAACCATCTAGTAAAACTCACTAAAATATTTGTTGTATCTGCAATATGTTACAATAACTTTGATTCATCGCACAAGTGAACATCCAGATTCGTAATTTAGCACTTCTCACCTTCATCATCCTTGTCATCATAATCCTCATCAGATTCATCTTATTCATCTTCGTCATCTTCATCTATAAGTTCATCATGTTGCAAAAACATAACTTCTAAAGTTCAAACACAGTCCAAGAAAAAAAGTGTATCTGTATAAATTAGGTTCTTGTAAATTCCAAGTATTATCATTCACTTGGAAATCAAATTACAAAAGCACCACACTTGCTAATGCGAAACAACCAAAAAGCTAAGGCGTTAATAAGAGATACAAAAGAAACTCTTAAAACATTAAAAAACCTTGTCATGCATCCACAAAATTCCCAAACTTCTTTCAAAAGATTCACTAAATCAAGCTAATTATATTACACCAACGACTAATGAAAAATCAAAAACTCCTACTAGATCATGCATGCTAATTTTAAATTTTCAAATTATAATCCTAAACAACAACAAACATATCAAAACCTTAGTTTCTCAAATCAAATTAAAAAAATTAGCAACTAGGTCATTTCCTTTTCTTTTATTCTCACACAAATCTCTCCCAATCTTTCACTATCAAATTAAGAATCAACACAACCTAGTGCATCTCAAGAAATACAAAACACTAAACAGAGCAAAAGAAAATAAAACAATAAACAAGAGAGAGATTGAGAGAAACGGGAAGTGATGAAATTACTTTAAGTTCTTATTGTTCAAGATGAGAAGCAAGGAGTTCTTCTTGGGATTGAATAGTCGTCATCTTTTCTTTCTTTCTTATCCCTGTACTGTTGTTCGGACAAGAAAAGATGGTGTTGTTAATTACGTTGTACAATGAGAATATGTAATATGGTTATTCCAAGTGCTATAAATAGCAGATGATGCAGGGAATAACTATTTTGGCTATCAAGATAGATGTTCTGTTTGAAATGAAAAAATTAAACCAAAATGCTAAAGGGACATTTTTTACCTTTGCCTCATCTCATAGCACAGGCGTTGGAATTTCTCTCACCGAACATACCAAAAGTCACATTTCACGTCACTCAAGGGGCCATATCTATCAACCATTTGACTCTTTTCTAAATGGATTTTTGCCATTGAAGATACTCATTCTAAAATTTAAAGAGGATAATTACTCCTTTTACTTTTATAATAAACACTAAAAATCTTTATAGTCTTAGACTCACAATTTTATAAAGCTTATGTCAAAAGCTTTTTTTTTTTTTTAATAAAAAAGGTAAAAATGACTCATAACGCTCTTGGATATGGATTTTTTATAGCTTATATTTAGAGGCATTTTTGCAGCCTATATTTAAGTTTTTATGTAATTATCATGTTTGTTTAGGAACAATTAAGTAATTTAATATATATAAATAGTTTAAAAAATTGTGCAAGTGTCACCATATTGGTGACGCGTTAGAGGTTGTCCGATAGTCATATCTTGTTTTTTGCGATGATATTTGAATTATCTTGGCACTACATTATTGGGAGGCAACACGTGGACAAAAGTCATTTAGTATGGTATCCCCGCTTTGATTTACACACCTCTTATATCAAAATCTCAAAAAAGACCATCAATTTTTAATCTTTTTAGATTATATTTCTTTTCTTTTGATTACTATTTCTTTTAATCCTCGTACTTTTGTTTTTTTTTTTTTTTTTTAAAGCTTTGGTTATCTTTTCCATCCTTCAATATTTTTTTTTGGTTTGATAACCCGAGCTTCTTGGTTGCATCGTGTCTAATATTTCATGAGTTGAGAATTTTAGAGAATAACCATGTTTATGAGGTTCGTTTGAGTTATCTTGGTTTTTTTGAAATGATATTTTTTCTTCAATATTAGATTGATTTTATTTTTTTTCTTTATTTTTTCATTCAATGCTGAGTTGTTTTATAGTTGAGCTTCATAATTTTATGTAATTGTTTTTGTTAACAACTTTTATTTTTTACCTTTTATTAACAAGAGTAATTGTTTAATTGAATATAATATTTATTATGAAAGTTATTAAACACGATTGAGTATATGACTCATGATGCAAGACAAAATATTTTAATTTTATTTATTTTTCAATCAAATATCAATTTAATTAATTCAATATCTATGTAAGCATTTCAATTTATGATGGTAAATTCTTTTATATAAACAATACATTGAAAAACCTATACATATATTTTATTGAAAAAATTATTTAATTGACGATGTGACAAAAGAATCTATCATGAGTGCAAATTTACACAATATGGAAAGAAAACGTTAAAGCGTGTTTTACGAAATTTCAAAATCCAAGTCCTTACTGGTAAACTCTCTCTCTCTCTCCCCTGTGAGCCTGCAGTTGCAACTCCCTCAAAAAATCCAAGAAAGAAGACTCTCTCCCTCAAAATTCTCAGTAAAGAAGAGTAGAAAGAAAGGAAAGGAAGAGGAAGAGGATGTACGAGGCTCAACGTTTTGTAGATTTGCAACAGAATTCCAGCAATTTTGGTGACCCAAAATCATGGCTTTCCGAAGACAGCAACAGCAATTCTTCCCCGACTCACCTCCCAAATCACTCCCAACTCGCTTCCTCTGCAAGTGGGAATGTCGATCGTGTCCTCTTCAACGATCTTGTCGAGATGGTTCCCCTCGTCCAGTCCCTCATTGTAAAAATCTCTCATAACTCATTTTCCTGTTCATTTCATGTTCAAATTTAAACACCTTTCTATTAATTCGGAATTTTTTTTGTTCAGGATCGGAAAGTGAGCACTTCATTTACGCGGAGAGGTTCGGTGATTTACACCAAGACTCCTTCCAGAGAATCCTTATCCAAAAAGGTAACAATTTTTCTTTCTGTTTTTGTATAAGTTGAAATTATTAGTGTTTGATAGTAATGGGTTTAATTTTTTTATTTATTTTGTTGCTTCTCCTTAATGTATTTCCTTTTCACGATGATGATAGTTCTGTTAAGTGCTATTTAAAAAAAAAAGAAATGTGAGTTATTTATTTTTTGGGTGTTGAAGATGATTGATCCTAGAGGCAGAAATACTTCCCAATCAATTCCAACAAAAAAGAAAATGGACCATGGTGATAAGGATCAAGGTAAAACTGCTAATGATAATCAAGATGCCGACAGCCTCGCAATCTTTTCTTCCTCCAGGGCTGTGCCGACAGGGAAGGATGCCGAAGAGTTAATCGCTTTGAGGGAGCAAGTGGAAGATCTGCAGAGGAAACTGTTGGAGAAAGATGAACTTTTGAAATCAGAAGAAGTTTCAAAGAATCAGTTGAATGCTGTTCATGCCAAATTCGATGAAGTGAAACTCCAAGTTGCAGACAAGGACTCATTAATTAAGTCCACCCAATTGCAACTCTCCAATGCAAAGGTACTTATTTACATTGCCTACATTGTTTATTAGCATGCATAGTGAGCTTTTTTTAATTCATTTGTTGCTCAATTAGGTGCTATACCGATTCACAATCAAAATTATGGTCTTGCTAGTGTCATATGATGCTTTTGCTTTTTAACTTCAGTGACTTTAGCAAATTTCTAATCTTTCAAAGGTTGCTCTGGAGATTGTCCTTGCAAGTTTTTGACATTTTATGTACTCCAAGTTATATGCTAGCTTTGTGATCCATTTTGGTTTAGACAGAACTAGATGGAAGACTACCTTTTGATGTATGAAACACCGAACTTCAGGATCTTAAAGTGCCTTCAAATAATGAATGTTTTAATTTATTGTTAAGTGTGTGTGTGACTTGAGAAATATGATTCGTGTTTCATGTGACACAATGGTTAACCAATATAAAATACAGAAATGATCTATCTTTTGCAATTTAACTGAGTTGTATATACAACCCTATAATTGAGATTGGAGTAAAGCTACATGCCTATATAAATTCACTGTAAACCTCTCTCTCTCTCTCTCTCTCTCTCTCTTGTTTGAGGTTATGCCATTTTGTGAGTAAGAGCAGTTGTTTTCCTCAGATTAAGCTCGCAGACAAGCAAGCTGCACTTGAAAAATTACAATGGGAAGCGATGACATCCAATCAGAAAGTGGAAACACTCCAGCAAGAACTAGACTCCATACAGGGAGGCATTTCATCATTCATGTTGGTATTTGAAATCTTGACAAAGAATAATTCGATTACATACGCCGAGGATTATGATTACAAACCTTGCTATTTGGACCAGCTCCCTGATATTGTAAGTTCACAATCTCCTTTCTTGATGTATATTATCTGTATCTCTCCTTGCTTTTCTCCAATTCACTGTAGGTCCTCCACCTCCCTATTTAGGATATTTTTCGCAGATAAAGCATGTGTCATGAATAAGAACGTACTGGCCTATCAACAGTCAAAACCTTGGTTGATCTACTTTAGACAGATTGTGACTTTGGATTTTTTTATTATTATTATGTAATACATGGTTTTGCTTCGAATGCTTAGTTTTCCACATATTGTCTCTGGGAAAAAAATTCAGTGGACTGAATTTGTAGGAGGTCATGGTCTTTATTGTTGTTAAAGAGTTGATGATTATGTGATGTGTGATGATAAACATTTGCAAGTTGTGAAAGCTTGTCTTCTGTGATGTGTGATGATAAGCATGTGAACTCAGAGAAAAAACGTTTATATCCATGCCTTCATAATTTATTTCTGTTATTGATTGGGTCATATGGATCTTCAAATTTGTTTTGTACAGGATGATTTGGATGACAGGGAGATGCAAAAAAAATGGAAGAAGCAAGAAAAGCTTACATTGCTGCTGTTGCTGCTGCAAAAGAAAAGCAAGATGATGAATCTATTGCTGCCGCAGCCAGTGCCAGATTGTATCTTCAATCATTTGTTTTCAGATCCAATAACATGAAAGATGCAGAGGTTTCCCCCAGACAAATATACTAACTTTTATTCTTATGAGCAAACACTGGAGAAAGGCATGAGAGCATGTTCATCAAGAATCAGGCATATCGATTTGTGCAATGTATTCTGCATACACTACCCAGGACATGACCGCACAGATTGTGCTGAACTATGTTGAAAGTTCTCTTCAATTATTATTTTATTTTGCATGCGTGCGTGTGGATGGGTGGGTGTCGTAAGTTGTTTGCTGGAACTGAATTGTGGATGTAATATGATTATCAGTTCTATGGTCCTTCATTTTTCATTTTTGGCTCAGCTAACCTATCATTTGATGTCAAGCAGTTACATGGATTTCCAAAAATCATGAAAATGGTGAAGAAGCAGACGCTGAAGGAACATTGAAGGGACGGCAGGTAAAATAATGCTATGAACATTGAAGGGTGGAATTGACTACCAGAAGTAAAATTTCAACCTAGTAGAGGACAAAATGCCACACTGGTATTCTACATCTCATTTTAAGTGCTACATCATTTTCTCATCCTCAATGGATATGGCCAAACTTCCCTGAGCTATAACCTCTAATTGCTTTTGGATGTGGAATTGGTGATGCTTGTGCATTCTTGGGGGTAAATAGCCAAAAACCTGATGTTGCTCAATGCAGTCGTCCATCAATTTTGGAAGTTTTTGCAGTCCTCTCTTCAATGCTAGAACTCGTTACTGAAAGGTAATTGCAGGCAGGAAGCATGACTCAGCCCCTGTTTGGCATTGCGATCCTACTGGCTTTTGGCCGAAATTTGATTTTTTTTTCTTCATTTTAAATGAGTATGTTTTTGTGTGTTTTAAATTATTTTGATGTGCTGATTTTAAAAGTGATTTTAAAAAAATAAAAAAAACATCATTTTGATGTATTTCGGCACGATAAACACTCTGAAAACCTATCGCAACCATACTCCCAAATAGGCCCTCAGATGGGTTACAAGATGTTCAGATTTGTATGGCATCGGCAGCACTCAGTAAGGTCGAAACTTCCTAGCAGATCTCAGTTGCTGAATCCGCTTTCTATCCTCAAATTTGCTTCGGGGTGCTAGAATTTCTCCAAGGAAATTTAACTATCAACATCTTGCTTCACTACGATTGATAAAGCAATAAAGATGCCTGATTGACTCTGAAAATCATCCCATATAGCAAAAAGAAAATACTCATTGCAGCATCAATTTGGACAAATACCTGATGTGGGCTCAATGCAGTCGTCCATCAATTTTGGAAATAAAAACAAAAAATGCTTATCAATTGATTCATTCTGAAAATCATCCCATATAGCAGCAACAGGAAGCTTAGATGAAGAGGAAACGCTCTCTTTTATGTTTCAAACAAGTGCATGCAGATCATTAAATGCTTTTTATACATCAGGAACCTCGTCGCTATTTTAACCAGGTACTGCTTATTGTACAAACAGAAAGCACACTAATCTGCTATTTGTAAGGTTAATAAACAATTAACATAGAAATTAATTATGTTGTGGATGATTTTCTAGATTAACACTTTTTTTTTCTTCTAGAATTTTTTGATTCTCTCTAATGTAACCTTATTTTTTCTATGATGATGAGATGTCAGAATGAGAATAAAGCAGTCCGAGTAATCTGAGGATTATAATCATATATATAGATAACAAGTTATTTTTTGGTATTCATGTCTTTTGATATTTTTACCCTTTAGTATTCATGTTTTTTTTTTTTTATCATATCTATCATTTGGTATTCCTATATTCTCGTATTCTTAAAAAAAAATATTTTTATTTTTTTACTTTAAATTAAAAAAAGTGTTTTTAAATTATTTTCATATGCTGATATAAAAATAATTTAAAAAAAACATAATTTTAATATATTTTTAAATGAAAGATCACATTCGCATGCAAGCAATTAGCTTCCAGGTACAGAAATTTTATTCATAATATTTCACAGGATTCAATCTATAAAGAACCGCATTGTCGCACCACTATAGAACTGGGTCAAAACATAGCACATAAATTATTCACAAAACCGCCCGAGTCAAAGGGCACCAAAATCTCAACCTCAATAACAGCTTGACTCATGTTAGCCCAGATAATTTACACGTTTCAACAAGCACTCCACGTAGCATTTTACGTGTCAGGCAATGGCCTGGTTTTGAATCACTATAAATTGAGGCAACCATGGCTGATGTTTGGATATCAAAAGTCGAGTGTTTTCAATCTCTAAGTGTTTTAGCTTTTCAGTTCATTTGTGTTCTCTCAATCTTTCAAAGAAATCAATAACCAAAAATGGCCGACAACTCTCAGAAGATGAGCTACCAGGCTGGTGAGGTCAAAGGCCAAGCTCAGGTTAGCTAGCTTAAGAATTACTTTCTCTATTCTGATTTTATTTTTATATATAAATTAATGTTTAATGCTCTATAACATATGGGTTCTGTTTGTTTCAGGAGAAGGCCAGTACCTTGATGGATAGAGCTGGCAATGCTGCTCAATCTGCAAAGGAATCAGTGCAAGAGGTTCAAATGTTTCCGTTCAATATTTTGTTTTTAGAGAGTTCCACAATGGCACAAATGGATTGTGCATAAGATGAGGAACAACTCGTGAATAAAATATGTAGCACTGTGTTAATTTGTTGCTCCTTCTTTGTGCAGGCTGGTCAGCAGGTGGGTGCTAAGGCACAGGGAGCTGTTGAAGGAGTAAAGAATGCAACTGGCATGAACAAGTGAAGCTGGATGGAGTCGTACGATGATCGTCTATTGCATGAAATTTAGAAATTAAATGCAGTATTCATCTTCTCAGATCTTTCCTTGGCTGTTTTTTATTTTGTTTCATGTTTCTGTCTTTCCTTTTGTATAAAGAAGAGAGCTCTATGATCTGCAGCTCTCTCGCTCGTTTGTAGGCAAATTTTTCAAATTTATAATCTTTCGAAGGTTGCTCTGGAGATTGTTTTTTGCAAGTTTTTAACATTTTATATACTCCAAGTATGAACTCATCTAAACTTTGTTGCAGCGCCTTCAAACCTGGTCTATTTTGATATTGAGGATGGTCAAATTTGTTCGACAATTGATTTAGCTAAAACCATCACCCCATTATAGGAAAATTTGTTTAAAAACATGTTAACTGACATATTTAGTAGCAAATTCAAAGCGTGGAGTTAAAACTTTGTTAGAATTCAGTGTATTTCGTAGAGCAGCTGAAATCTTAATTTTCAATATAAACTCTTCAACATATATAAATTATGAATGAATAAAAAATTAAATTAAAGAAATCTTTGAGTAACATGTTTTGAAGATTTTTAAAAGTCTTTTCAAAATCCATTTCACATAAAAATTCTTTATTTTTTTTATCAAGTGAGAAGAGGAGAAGTTAAAAATGGGTCTAAAAGCACTTAATTTTTTAGAAAGAAGATATCCTAAACAAGTTTTTTGAAGTCTGAACAGTTTTTTAAAAGACATTTGATTTAAAATAAAAATATTTATGTTTAATTCTAATTTTATAGAGGGATTAAAAACATTTTATTTAAAACCAAAATATTCACATTTAATTATAATTTTACAAAGAGGTTAATTAAAGCTCATAAAGAAGGGGTTCTATTATAACAAGGGGCTTGTTTTGAATATAATTCTTTTTAGATTTTGATACTTGTCTTTACCTATTTTCCTAAATTAGCTCTTCTAGTCTTATTGCTCTTTTTTTTTTTTCTTGTAGAGAGATTCTAGTAATATTTTCTTACATCATTAGACTCTGATTATAAGTGAACCTAAACAAGATGTTGAAATCTTGTTGAAGTTATATATTTTTGCATCTTAAGTAATAATAAAATCTTAAGAACAAAAGATTAATTATTGACGATAACAAAAATTTAGGGCTAAATATATTATAAGAACTTCAACAAGTAACTACTCTAAATTAATTTTGTTAAAGTATAATTTTTATAAATGTTTGATGTACATGCTAGGATGATATTCCTATATCTTATACAAGTGTGTGTGTGTGTTTGGTTAATTAGTCTGCATGTTCAAGATTTTTATATGATTATAATAAGGTTAATGGACAAGTATTAATTTTTTTTGAGTTGACAATGTATAAGGATGAAATGTTATGTGATGTTATTTTTATAGATGCTACTTAGTAGTTGTTAGGAAGACCTTGACAATTTGATAAAAATGTCAAGGACAATGAATTTAAAAATCTATATTCTTTGGAAATAGAATTGAATAACCTATACACTTGTGTCATTGACACTTAAGAAAGTATATAAATATCAATTGAAATAAAAGCACGAAGACTTCTAAAAGCATTTAGATAGAAAATCATGGTGAAATCATGAGGAAGGGTGAAAATAAAAGAAGACATGAGTCAAGAAAAAAGGAGTAAAGTTTCGGCCACTAGAAAAAAGGAAGAAAGATTTGTCCAAAATAAGAAAAAAAAAGGTAAAGGCCGAGTAGATAAAAGAAAGAAAGGGTAAGAAAAGAAGAAAGTGTAGAAAATATAGGTAAACAATTCGGTTTTTATACAAAAAAGAGCGACATCAAGAGTGCTTGTTTTTTCTAGCATGCCTATGATTTTACTTGTGTGTATATCTATCTATCTATCTATCTATCTATCTATCTATATTAACACTAGCCATGATTCTTTTATTCCTACTTTTATTATATCTTTGTTACAAGATTTTGAGGATGATATATGATAATCTAATTCAATTTTGAGCTTAATTTCTCCTATTATGCAACCTTATGCCAACAAGTATAATTTTCAATATGACTATTGGATAAAGATAAAATTTTGTTAGAAGTTTATAAAGATATATTTTTTCCATCTTATATTAAAATTTCAAGACAAATGGAGTTTTATAAGGCTTTTTGATAAAGGGTTGAAGTTTTTTGTCCAGATTTTGGTATGTATTTTCTAATGAAATCCATAATGGTTTGCCATTACTAAAGAATGCAATCAACAATATTGTTGTTAGAAATCGCAAGTGCACGAATCATAACAAGTAATAAAGTGATGAGTAGAGTTTTGTCCCACGAGGATTTGCAAAAAATACCAATAAGTACGAAAATTATTAAATCCCTATCTATTTGATGATTTAATTATAAAGGTTTATGAAACTAAGAATAATTAAAACAAACAAGCAAAAAAAATTAAATGGTGTTAAAATCAAGTTTAACGGATCCTAGGATTTTTGATTTCACTGTAATTAATCTTATGTGAATTTTCTCAATTGAATTAATCCTCTCAAAATTTCTTTTTTATTGTTGATAATCAGGTTTTACTAATTTAATCACTAATCTCTCTCGAGCATCAATGAATTATTTTAACAAGCAAACTTCCTACCTCTCAGTGAAAATTCTAAACTCGTCAAAATAAATGATAAAACCTTGCATGATTACACAAGTTCCATAGATATCTATCTCCTATAGATTTCTTATGGTATTTCAAACAATGGCTGAAATAATTATCACTTTTCAGTCTCAAATTGAATCCCAAATCATGCAAATGGTGATCAAGCGTACATATAAGCATCAAGCATAGAATGAAACACTCAACAAGTATTAGATTAATTCAATCAAAGAAATTGTTTACATATTCATATCTAGGCTACATAAAAAATCCTAGAATAAAAAAGACTATTCCATAGAAAAATTAAAAAGAAACAAACTTGATAAAACTTGATACGATGAACATCACTCAAGAGTATTGTGAAAATTGGAGAGTTGGACGTCTTGAAGGGGTTGCTATTCTTGACTTCTTTCTTTCTGATTTGATTGCCTCCTGTCCTAGTTTCTACCTCCTCTTTTTTGTAATGTGTTTAGGATTTTCTCCTCTCAACAAATCTCCCTTTAGCTGCTGCCTTATGATTATATATATATATATATATATATATATATATATATATATATATATATATATATATGTCGAGTTTCCCCCCAAGGAAAACGCGGATTCTACTACTTTTTGATATCGCAAGACAATTTTGGGGCAGTAAACGTGTGAATTAAGATTCCTATATTTCTGGGAAAGTCATAGACACTTCAATTTTCTTTCCAGTGGACTTGATTTCACAATTTATGGGAATCTATAACTCTAGACATGGTCCAAAACCCGAGATAGTGTCTGGGTCGCATTGACTCCTGGTCTGATTTGGACTCTGCATTTCGACTCAATTTTTGGACTTCAAAACAGCAACACTAGGTTTTCTCATTGCATAAGAGTTGTGGGCCTGTGTATCCTCTTTTCATAAATGCAAAGAACACATGAAACGGAGTTGTATAACTCCTATTATACCTTAAAAACCAATTAGTGCTAAGGCTTGTCCAGGCAGACCAACTAATGTTTTAATTCTAAGCTCATCCCATTGTTTTCTTCTTCATAAGATATCAATTTATGCATATTCCAATAGTTAAATACCTGAAATACATTGAATTTTCAAGAAGTGAATAATTCTAAAAGATGCCTAAAACTTGCTAAAAATCCAACACAATTCTCTAAAATAGAGCAACAATGACTTAAAATATACATGCAATATATTCCCTTATCAAATACCCTTAAACTTTAATGTTTGCTTGTCCTTAAGCAAAAGAAAACCATTACAACAGAGAGCAATTTTTTTTTTATCTAGGTTCAACTTTTAATACCCAAGGAGTCCATTATGCAAACATTAACACCTTAACTTTTATAGGCAATATCAAATAAAGGAAAATTAAGTATACCTACTTCCTCTAGTTCAAATCTCTGTACATACTTCCAAACTCAGTTATATGTGTCATGTAACTAACATAATTGATCATGCAATATTTGTCCCGTAATTACTCTTTCTTACTACTACAAACAAGGTAGCAAACTAGAGCAATACATTCTTCTTCTTCCTTGGCCTGAAAAACTTTAGGACTATTCTTTGATATGTAATAAAGGCCATCTAGATAAAACCCCTCACCAATCATCCTGTTGGTGACATAATCCTGAAAAATGACACTGTGAGGAGAGAAGATGACTAAACAATTTAAGGTATTGGTGATTTTTCCCACATATAGGAGTTGAAAAGGATAGGAAGGGATATATAAGGCCACTGACTCAATGTTATCTGATATCAAATTGATCTTTCCCTTTCCTAAAATAGCAGCACACTCACAATTTGCAATTGAAACTTGAGCAGGTTTTGTTAATTTTTCAAACTTATAAAACTTAGATATATGGTTGGTCATGTGATATGTGGCATACAAATCTACGACCCAAAAATCATGCAACATATTTACATTAAAAGCAATTTTGAAAGCATTCATGATACCTGACATGTCTTATTGAGGTATGTGTTTAGTGTCTACTAGAAAACCAGCAAACTTGCCCAACAATGCTGACGAGCTGCCATCTTCAATACTAGTTGTATGGTTTCCATCTCCTCCATTTTTTCTTTGAAGATACAATGCAAACTCATTTATAAGTGCAATTGGATTTGCTATGAAGTTCTTGAGAGTATCAGATCCATTGAAGATGGACACAGATGCATGATTGGCTCTGTGTGTGGATTCAGCCTCTGTGAACCCTTATTCTCTTTCATGAAATCTGGTTTTAATTATGAGTGCAAAATCCAACATGTCTCCTTAACATGTCCAATGTAGTTACAATGTTGACACTTTAAGTTTGGATGTTTCCCTTTGTACTTCTTTTCGTTGGATATAAAAGCCCTTGCTTCAGATACATTGGCCTTTGTATCAATGTTCATGACTTTTCTCCGTACTTCTTCACGTTGAATAGTTGAACATACAGAGGTGAATGAAGGAAGTTTTGTGTTCATGAGTATGTGGCTTCGCAGGTCTTCATATTCTGAATCAAGACTGGACAAGAGCTGAAATATCTTGTCTTCTTCAACCCTCTTCAACCCTCTTTAGTAACATCAGTTGTATGTGGGCGAAGCGTTTCTAGCTCATTCCACATGCTCTTCATGCTACCTAGACGTTGTACAAAAGGTTTTCCTTCTTGCTGTAGATTGAAGATGTCTTTCTTTAATTGAAAAACTCATGCAACATTGTTCTGAGTGCCACACATTTCCTTGACACTATCTCTTATCTTGAATGATGATCCAGAGCAACACAATATTTCAGCTAGCTTTCATTCCATAGGATTTAAGAGCCAAGACATAACTAGCTGATACTTACTAAGCCAGGATTCATAAGTTGGTGAATAAGCATCAGGGATTTCGATGCTTCCATTTATGAATCCTAACTTGGATTTGCCTCCTAGAGCAAGAGATACTACTCTCAACCAAATGCAATTAAACTCATTTAATAAAAACGAGATTAATCGTTGATTTGGATTTACATCCACTTCAAAGAAATTCAAGCCTAGAATAACCTGTGAACTTTTCGCTTCAGATCCAAAAGGATTATCTTCAGCCATTTTGGAGGTTGAAGAAGATCAAATATAATTAACACAGTAGAGATTATTTCTCCTGCTTTGATACCATGTTGAAAATAACAAGAGTTGAAGTTGTTTATTTCTGTCGTGATCTCATTACAGTACAGGAGAAGTTTTTATAATGAGGACTAGCTCCCTCTAATACACACAGGAATTAATTACAGCAAAGGAAGGAAGACTATTATCGAGGGAGAGCAGCAATATCCAAGGAGCAACAATGCAGAGAGCTGCCGTATACAGGGAGAGCAACAATACATAAGTGAGAACATCAATACCCAAGGACACACACTGATAAACCATTGGACAACTTCCAATAATACTTAATTTGAAATTACATTTTGGAGAATAAATTGAGAATAATTAGAAGACTAAGTTGAAGTCAGTCCAATAAAAGCACAGCATTGTCGCTCCACTATAGAACGGGTCAAAACATAGCACATAAATTATTCACAAGAAAATCTGACACCCGAGTCAAAGGGCACCAAAATCTCAACCTCCATAACAGCTTGACTCTTCTTAGCCCAGGTAATTTACACGTTTCAACAAGCACTCCACGTAGCATTTTACGTGTCACGCAATGGCCTGGTTTGAATCACTATAAATTGAGGCCACCATGGCTGATGTTGGATATCAAAAGTCGAGTGTTTTCAATCTCTAACTGTTTTAGCTTTCAGTTCATTTGTGTTCTCTCAATCTTTCAAAGAAATCAATAACCAAAAATGGCTGACAACTCTCAGAAGATGAGCTACCAGGCTGGTGAGGTCAAAGGCCAAGCTCAGGTTAGCTAGCTTATGAATTACTTTCTCTATTCTGATTTTATTTTTATATATAAATTAATGTTTAATGTTCTATAACATATGGGTTCTGTTTGTTTCAGGAGAAGGCCAGTACCTTGATGGATAGAGCTGGCAATGCTGCTCAATCTGCAAAGGAATCAGTGCAAGAGGTTCAAATATTTCCGTTCAATATTTTGTTTTTAGAGAGTTCCACAATGGAACAAATGGATTGTGCATAAGATGAGGAACAGCTCGTGAATAAAATATGTAGCGCTGTGTTAATTTGTTGCTCCTTCTTTGTGCAGGCTGGTCAGCAGGTGGGTGCTAAGGCACAGGGAGCTGTTGAAGGAGTAAAGAATGCAACAGGCATGAACAAGTGAAGCTGGATGGAGTCGTCCAATGATCGTCTATTGCATGAAATTTAGAAATTAAATGCAGTATTCATCTTCTCAGATCTTTCCTTGGCTGTTTTTGTTTTTTGTTTCAGGTTTCTGTCTTTCCTTTTGTATAAAGAAGAGAGCTCTATGATCTGCAGCTCTCTCGCTCGTTTGTAGGCAAATTTTTCAAATTTATAATCTTTCGAAGGTTGCTCTGGAGATTGTTTTTTGCAAGTTTTTCACATTTTATATACTCCAAGTTAGTCTCAGAGGCGCATGAGAGAAAGTACCTGTTCAAGTTTTTCCTCGGCAACTATGAACTCATTTAAACTTTGTTGCAGCGCCTTCAAACCTGGTCTATTTTGATATTGAGGATGGTCCAATTTGTTCGACAATTGATTTAGCTAAAACCATTACCCCATTACAGGAAAATTTGTTTAAAACATGTTAACTGACATCTTTAGTAGCAAATTCAAAGCGTGGAGTTAAAACTTTGTTAGAAGTCAGTGTATTTCGTAGAGCAGCTGAAATCTTAATTTTCAATATAAACTCTTCAACATATATAAATTATGAATGAATAAAAAAAATAAATTAAAGAAATCTTTGAGTAACATGTTTTGAAGATTTTTAAAACTCTTTTCAAAATCCATTTCACATAAAAATTCTTTTATTTTTTTTTATCAAGTGAAAAGAGGAGAAGTTAAAAATGGGTCTAAAAGCACTTAATTTTTTAGAAAGAAGATATCCTAAACAAGTTTTTTGAAGTCTGAACAGTTTTTTAAAAGACATTTGATTTAAAATAAAAAAAAATTATGTTTAATTCTAATAAAAGACATTAAGACTCCTATATTTCTAGGAAAGTTGTAGACACTCCAATTTTATTTCTAATGGAATTGATCTCACAATTTGTGGGAATCTATAACTCTCAAGAAAAACATCACACTTATCTTTTATGCTTAGCTACACAACTCATATAACTATGCAAGAAAAGATGTAATTCAATAATTCCCAAGAAATAAGTATACTGAAACTTGCTTTATAAGATATTGTCTAGTCTAAGTCAGGGAATGTAACATAATAAAGAACCTCAAAGTGTTAAGTTGATCCTAAGTGCATCTTAAATTCACCCTCTGTTTTGAAAAAAATTATTTCAACCAAAATTTAGCCATAGGTGAATATACATGCATCCCCCCAAACTTAAATTTCACATTGTCCTCAATGGGAAAGGGAAAAGAAAATAAATAAATAGATAAAGAGAACGGTAAACGAACACTTCATTTTTTACTCAACAAACATGTAATGTTGTTGCAAAATAAATGTCTACGTGAATGTTCAAACCTGCACAACATAATCAAACGAATAAAGGTAAATTTAACAAGTTTTTTTTTTGGGTGGCCTACCAATCAGCGCTTAATTATAGTTATTAGCTTAACTCTTCACATGGCTATGCTAAGGCAAGACAGATGACATCCTTCTTACCAATTGACTTCTCATTCACATAATGCTTCAGATGCTACCCATTTACTGTGAATGTTCCCTTCTCATCATGAGTGACTTTCATTATTTCATAAGAAAACACCTTAACAACTGTGAATGACCCTGACCATCGCGATTTAAGCTTATCAGGAAATAAGCGAAGCTGTGAGTTGAAGAGCAACATTTGTTGACCAGGGAAAAATTCCTTACGTGCGATATGCTTGTCATGCCATGCCTTAGTCTCTTCTTTGTAGATTTTAGCATTGTCATAAGAATCATTGAGGAATTCATTCATCTCATTGATTTTCATAATTTGTTTCTCACCTGTAGCTTGCAGATCCATGTTCAGTTATCTCATTGCCCAATACGCCTTATGCTCTAATTCAACAGGGAGATGACATGTTTTCCTAAAAACTAACCAATATGGAGACATTCCCAATGATGTTTTGAATGTTATCCGATAAGCCCACAATACGTCATCTAGCTTCCTTGCCTAGTCTTTTCAGGAATCCATACAAATCCTCCATCTAGTTACCGTTCTAATAGGTATCAGTTTGTTATCTGCATCCCTTACCACTGTCATTCCTCCTTTCTTTGGCACAACTTGAATTGGGCTCACCCATGAGCTATAAGAGATTGGATAAATAACACCAGCATTTAACCATTTTAGAACTTCTTTTCGGACTACCTCTTTCATTATCGGGTTAAGCCTTCTCTGATGCTATACTATTGGCTTGACTTCATCCTCTAATAGAATCTTGTGCATGCAAATGTAAGGATTGATGCCTTTGATATATATTAATACCCACCTAAGAGCTACCTTATATTTTCTCAACACTCTTAACATTTCTTCTTCTTTTGCACTAGAGAGATTTGAAGAGATGATGATTGGATAAATGGAGGCTTCTCCAAGGTATGCATACCATAGGTGCTCTGGCAGAGGTTGCAATTCTAGAATTGACGCTTGTTCACTGGTTCATTTCGGCTTTGGAGGTGCTTGTCCCAAATCTTCAAAGTACTTCCTTCAGTTAGGTTCAAAATAGTCCATCTAACATATATATTCTGCTATCTCAATATCCTTCTCCAGTACATTATTTACCAGACATGCTTCCAATGAATCAGTTGGAAGCTTGACTTTGAACACATTGAAAATCACCTCCTCTTCATTCACCCTCAACCGCAACTCCCCTTTCTTCACATCAATTAACGCATCTCTAGTGCCCAAGAATGATCGGCCAAGCAATATAGAGATCTCAGTATCTTCTTCCATATCCAATATGATAAAGTCTGCAGGAAAGATGAACTTGCCCACTTTTACCAATACATCTTCAATCATTCCTCTTGGATGCTTCAATGACCGGTCAACTAATTACAGTGTTATTGTGGTTGACCTTGCTCCACCTAAACCAAGCTTCTTAAAAATAGATAAAAAGCATGAGATTAATACTTGCACCTAAATCACATAAAACTCCTTGGATCTTTAAGTTTAAGAGGCAATTTCTTCTGCAAAATGACATTGCATTCTTCAGTGAGAGCAACATTCTCATATTCCTCTAGCTTTCTTTTGTTTGAGAGGATGTCCTTCAAAAATTTCATATAGCTTAATATTTGTTCAAGAACATCTGCAAAAAGAATGTTAATTTGCAATTTTTTAAACACATCAAGAAATTTCGAAAATTAAAAGCCTAAGTTGAAGTCAGTCCAATATTTAGCTTCCAGGTACACAAATTTTATTCATAATATTTCACAGGCTTCAATCTATAAAGAGCCCAAAAGCACAGCATTGTCGCACGCACCACTGTAGAACTGGTCAAAACATAGCACATAAATTATTCATAAGAAAATCTGACGCCCGAGTCAAAGGGCTCCAAAATCTCAACCTCAATTACAGCTTGACTCATGTTAGCCCAGATAATTTACACGTTTCAACAAGCACTCCACGTAGC
Source organism: Salix viminalis (assembly GCA_029228465.1). Taxonomy (NCBI): domain Eukaryota; kingdom Viridiplantae; phylum Streptophyta; class Magnoliopsida; order Malpighiales; family Salicaceae; genus Salix; species Salix viminalis. The sequence continues at coordinate 6,056,016 of CM055429.1, read as the reverse complement.
ATTTTACGTGTCAGGCAATGGCCTGGTTTTAATCACTATAAATTAAGGCAACCATGGCTGATGTTTGATATCAAAAGTTGAGTGTTTTCAATCTATAAGTGTTTTAGCTTCCAGTTCATCTGTGTTCTCTCAATCTTTCAAAGAAATCAATAACCAAAAATGGCTGACAACTCTCAGAAGATGAGCTACCAGGCTGGTGAGGTCAAAGGCCAAGCTCAGGTTAGCTAGCTTAAGAATTACTTTCTCTATTCTGATTATATTTTTATATATAAATCAATGTTTAATGCTCTATAACATATGGGTTCTGTTTGTTTCAGGAGAAGGCCAGTAACTTGATGGATAGAGCTGGCAATGCTGCTCAATCTGCAAAGGAATCAGTGCAAGAGGTTCAAATATTTCCGTTCAATATTTTGTTTTTAGAGAGTTCCACAATGGCACAAATGGATTGTGCATAAGATGAGGAACAGCTCGTGAATAAAATATGTAGCACTGTGTTAATTTGTTGCTCCTTCTTTGTGCAGGCTGGTCAGCAGGTGGGTGCTAAGGCACAGGGAGCTGTTGAAGGAGTAAAGAATGCAACTGGCATGAACAAGTGAAGCCTGGATGGAGTCGTCCGATGATCGTCTATTGCATGAAATTTAGAAATTAAATGCAGTATTCATCTTCTCAGATCTGTCCTTGGTTGTTTTTTTTTTTTTATTTCATGTTTCTGTCTTTCCTTTTGTATAAAGAAGAGAGCTCTATGATCTGCAGCTCTCTCGCTCGTTTGTAGGCACATGCATTCATGTTGCCCACATTAGAGAAATTTTAGTTCAGTTCAGTTCATGTTTGAATGTTTCAGTTTATGGAATCATAACAGTGACAGTGATGCATGTTGAACAAAAACGGTACCAATTAATATGGGATCCAGAGATAACATATGAGAAATAATCCAGAGATAAATATGGAAAAAATTAAGGGAATATTAGCAATCCATAGAACTATGGGGCGGGTTTGAAGGAAGAAGAAGAAGGTGACTCACCAGAGAGAGTTAATCGCAAAAGAAATTCAAATTTATAACAATCATCATGGGATGAGGACATTCTGAGCCTTATTTCCTTAACTTGTTTTAAAGCATTCAGAGATATATGAGTGGTGGCGGTTTCTGAAATTATTTTTTCCTCTTTTTTCTTCATTTTTTACATCGTAATCATCGTCGGAAAATCCGTTGCAATCCTTGTTTCCTTTTTTTAATTTTTGCAATTCATTTAGCAACGAAATATCTGTTGCTAAACAATTTCCGGATGCAAATTTAGCAACGGAATTTTGCCGTTGCAAAATTCCGTTGCTAATGACACCCTTTTCTTGTAGTGTTCACCCTTTTCTTGTAGTGTTCATCTAGGTCTTTGTTTCCAATGGCCTTAGTGGTTTTGTAACTTTTGTTTGTAGTGTTTTGATTGTGAGTAGGTAATAAGGTAGTTGAGAATACTTTTGAGTAAAGTTAGGCGATGCAAATTCAGGGTTTGTTCTAGATTTTATAGTTGTCAAAATATTTTGAAATCGAAACATTTCATTCAAATTAAAAAAATAAAATACTAATAAAATTGGAATTGACAACCTTGATTTAGACCGAAAGTTTTATCCGTCTAACCCTCAAACCTACAATACAATATTCTTCCCAAGAAACTTCTTGTCCTCTTAGACTTCACATGAAATTATGATGCCAATAAAGAGAAATATTATCAAGATAGTAAAAGGTTAGTTTAAGTTTTTCAAAATAATTTGTTTCTTCAATATGAAATACTAACTACATTTGTAGAGCCATTTATATATGACCCTCACAATCAAAAATGGAAAAATCCTCCAATCAATGTCTATTATGACTTTGTGTATTTAAGAGTGTCTTTTAGTTTTCTAAAATCTTTATGGGTCTAGTTTCAGGGGTTATATCTTAAATCTAGAGATTTGTGGCTTTAATACCACTTGATACAAGTTAAACAGAAAGGGTACCAATTAACATGGACTATATATGAGATATATGAGGTGTTTAACACTACGTTTCAAATATATTTTTGAAAAAAATTAGAAAAATTTTTAGTTTTTTTATTTTAATATTTTAAATTAACAAATTTTGATGTTTTTGGATTATTTTCATAACCTGATATAAAAAAATATATTTTTAGAAAAATATCATTTTGATACATTTCTAAATGAAAATCATTTTAAAAAATAATTTCAACTAAATTCTCAAACATTCATTTAGTGGAAAACGTTATGGAATACTAGCAATTCATATAATGGTACAGATTTAAAAAAAAGAAGATAAAAGACAAGTCACTAGCGAGAGAATGAGAGAAGAACTACTTGTAATAAATTTAGTTTTTTATTTAAATTTTTTTTATCATATTAATTCTATTACAAAAACTATAATATATAAGTTAGGATTCAACCTAAAGTATTACTATATTAGCCACATGTAGCAATTCTAGTTTATCACTTACATCTAACACCAAGCATTTTAGTTACATTTTAATTTTATTCTCCTTGGCTTGGTTTTCTTCTTACTTCTTGCTAAAAAAACTATCATTTTCTATAATAAAACCCAACCCAACTTGGCGGGTTAACCCTGGACCCAATTGATTCATGGCCTTGTATAGGTTTTACATAGGTGAAAACTATGTTTACATTATGATAGAGCTTTTGTGAATGACAATATTAATTGATTAAAACAATTTTTATATATTTTAAATTTGTTTTATCTATATATATATTTTTTAAAAAAAAATTATGGAAGACTTTTTAAGCTGTTGTATAAGTGACTATTTAGGAATATATTTGAGATTATTTTTAAAAAAATATTTTTTTATTTAGAAATGATTTACAAATACCTATAAATCACCTATAGAGGTAGTTTTGTATATTTAACCTGAAAACATTGCACATAAAACTATAACAATATGCTTTTTATATATTCTATTTATAAATTATATTTTATATTTTATAATAGTTTTATCTAAATTTATAGATTTTCTTAAAAAATACAATTAAAATTGAAACCCTAAAAGTGGAAACACACCACTCGCCCGCTCACTTCTTAGCAGCACACACCATTCCTTAAACCTCCGAGTCTCAAATCTACAGAAAAACCCTAACTTTACACTGTAGAAATGAGACAGTCATGGAGAATTTTTCTCTACCGAAACTATCAGCGATCATCTATCAAAATTTCCAATCCTTTCCAGGTACTACCGAAACACTCTCCTTCTCTGCTTCGCTCTCTGTCTTCTTCACTCCACACACTTGCACTACAAAACTGTCATTTCTCTGAAACCCATCAAAAACCCAAACTCTACAACAAAACCCCATTATTTGCTCGTAATTTCTCATCTGAATCATCATTGGTTGAGCCCACAAATGACCCGGATCATGTTTTGCTTGTTTGTGACGCTTTTACCAAGTTTGATGAATTTGATGATATTAGTAAAGAATTGGAATTGCATAGTGTTGTTATTAATCATGACCTGGTTTTGAAAGTTTTGAAGTCATTGGAATCGAAACCGGAGGTGGCTAAGAGGTTTTTTGATTGGGTTTTGGAGAAGGATAGTGGGAGATTGAGCTCTAAAAGTTATAACTGTATGTTAGGGATTTTGGGGGTTAATGGTTTGGTTGTGGAATTTTGGGATTTAGCTGATAAAATGAAGATAAATGGTCATGGCGTGTCAGGGGTCACGCGTGATAGAGTGCAGGAGAAGTTTGAGAAAGAAGGGTTAAAGGATGATTTAGAGAAGTTAAAAGGGGTGTTTGCAAGGGGATCAGTGGATAACTCGGTGGAAAAGATTGGTTTGAGAGTGAGTAGGATTGTTAGGAATAGGGTTTGGGGAGAGGATGTTGAAGGGGAAATTAAGCATTTTTGTGCAGAGTTTTCAAGTGATTTAGTGAAGATTGTGCTGGAGCATTTAGTGATGGAGCCAATGAAAGCATTGATATTTTTTAGGTGGGTCGAGGACAATGGGTTGTGTAAGCATGATGGAAGGAGTTATAATGCCATGGCTAGGGTTTTGGGGAGAGAGGATTACATTGACAGGTTTTGGAAGGTAATTGATGAAATGAAGAGTAATGGGTTTGAAATGGAGACGGGGACATTTGATACTGTTTTGGCACGGTTTATGAGTAGGAAAATGATTAAGGAGGCCATAGACTTATACGAGTTTGCAATGAATGGTGCAAATAAGCCTTCAGCTAAATGTTGCACTTATTTGTTGAGGAAAATAGTTGTTGGTAAACAGATGGATATGGTTTTGTTTTCAAGAGTTGTGGAGGTCTTTACTGGAAATGGGAATGTTTTGACAGATCCTATGCTTGATGCAGTTCTTAAAGCTCTAACGAATGTTGGTAAATTTGGAGAGTGCAATAAGGTTTTAAGAGAAATGAAGGTAGCTGGCTTTGTAGCTAGTGGTAATTTGCAGAGAAAGATTGCTTTTGGGCTTACTAGAGCTGGTATGAATGATGAAGCAAATGAATTTGTGGATCATATGGAATCATCTGGTAGAGATTTGAGTTACAAGGCTTGGGCATCTTTAATTGAAGGGCATTGTGTATCTGGAGATCTTGAAAAAGCATCTGATTGTTTCAAAATAATGATCGAGAAAAAGGGAGTTTCTGGTGCACGATATGCTTTTGAGTTGTTGGTAAATGCATATTGCTGCAAGAACAGAGCGATGGATGCATGCAATCTTTTGCATGATTATGTCCGTCAAAATCATTTATGCCCTTGGCAGACTACGTACAAAGTATTGATAAGTAAGTTACTGGTTCAGGGTGCATTTAAGGATGCCTTAAACCTGTTGGGTTTGATGCAAAGCCATGGCATTCCACCCCATATAGATCCGTTTTTTGAGTTTGTATCAAAGTCTGGAACAGGTGATGATGCCATTGCTTTTATGAATGCTATGACCACTAAGAAGTTTCCATCCATATCTGTTGCTCTACGTTTGTTTAAAGCACTTTTCAAGGCCCAAAGGCATGACGAAGCACAAGATTTCTTGTCTAAATGCCCAATATACATTCGGAACCGTGATGATGTTTTGAATCTCTTCTGTTCCAAGAAGTTTAGTAAAGATACTACTACTACAACTGTATCCGTGTAGGCTTTTGTTAGAGTGTATGATCCGGTGTATTCTGTGATGTCAATGCAGAATGGCATTGTTTCAAAAATTTTGGTACGAACGCATTCTATACTGCTTGATACTGTTACCTTTCAGTGTATGATTAATTTTGTCTAATGGAATATAAGATTTAGTGATTCATGTTTCTGAAGTATTTCTTGGCTCTTCTTATCCTGCTGTTTTGTTTCGTGCTTGCATATAACATGAGTTGCACCTTGCATTTGAACTTCTGGAGTTATGGTCAAGTAGTTATGTTTTAAAATTTTACTTGCGCCTGAATAGCTGTGCAAGTGTTGGCTGTGCTACTGAAAGATGTAAATTTGTTTAGTTCATTCCTGTTATGCATCTGATGTTGTGGCATCTATTTTTAGTTATCTTGAACTTTTTAAATAACTTTTCTGTCAGCCTTGATGCTGTCAAATTGTAAGAAATACCCCCAAAACAGAGCTTCCTTTTCTTTTTTGCAATGACCTAATGTTATTTTTGTCACCCTGTCTGTCTTGCGGTATGCTATGCAAGTTGTTTGTCACCTTGAAATAATCTTGCCTGTATACTTGTTTAATTGATGCTCTTCGATGCTGAAACCTTTAAATATATTGTAGTTCTCCTACAAATTTATTGATAATTATGAGGTTAATATCCAATATAGTAGAGGTTGGTATTAACTATGAAATCTATTTCTCGGTAGAGTACCCTTTAGGAGTCAAATTGATTTGTCCCAGACATTGTAAGAAGAGTATTTTTTTTTCAACTGAGGTAAATAGCTGTCCAGTTAATAGGATCAACCTGACTAACTGTCTTGAAACCCAATATCTTTAAGTGGCCCTCTGACATTTCAAGCTTCTATCTTGATGGTTGCAAGATAAAGGATGGTGAATTCTATCTCTCCTGTCTGACCTATTTTGAAGCAGCGGCAGACTGGAATTTCTTCTGTCATTTAAAGTTAACATTTCATTGTTAGTTGGCCCTCTTTGACCATACCAAGTTGGACGGCATGACCTAGGCTTCGTGTATTGTATTTGACATGGTAATACAAATGATACTATACCTGTGCCTATATGAGTGTATTACACATTAAATCCTGTTTAATTCAATAAAATGAAAATATAATAAACTACTAGTAGCAGTAACAGTAAAAGCAGACAATTTTTTTTATCTACTCTCCCTCTTTCTCCCACTATTTGTTGTCTTTTATATTTCTTTGGGAAGATAAAGTGACGTTCAGTCATGAATGTCAAAAACAGAATAATCAATACTGACTAACTATAGCATTAGGAGTATACTCCATCCAAATATCACTATCAGTAACCTTAACAACACTGAGCACATGCTACTTTGCGCTGTTGAGTTTACACTTTACACCCAGTTTGATAACAGTGACATGTAAAAAGTTGGCCAGGTTATTAAAATGAGATTATTACTAATTTCAGTCTATGTTTCTCACGAAGTTTTTCGTGATGTTTCTTTCCCATTTGGACTGGAGTCTTATTTATCATTGCAGTTGGATTCTTCCAACAAGTTATTCCTGTTAATAGTAGTCTAATTATTGTGTAATTCCTTGCTATTATGGAATTTGTACCCAAATGGACCTGGCATCTTGCAAATCAGTTGGACAGTCTCAGCGTTCCCCAGGCTGCTGTCCCTAGACTCTGCTCTCTCATGTTTGTGTAAAAGGATACAGGTACTGGACTAAGTAAAACAAGTTTTTTTTTTGGTTTTTTTTTCTTCTATTGAGAGTGAACCTTCCAAGCTAAGCTTCCTCAAACTTATGTGTAAGACACTGATTTGAGGCTGAACTTGTCTTGAAATACAATAAAAGTCCCATTTTTAGGCAGTAGTTGACAGGAGCTAGAAAGCATGAGCTTCAATTTTAGATTTAGATATGAGTTCTGCTACCTGCTGGTACAATAATTATTTTTTGCTTTTGTGGTGACGATTACTGTTTTAGTTTAACCCTCTACATTCTGTTTTTATTTTGAATCTGGCATTGCTCATTCTAGGCATGCATACATTGTTGATTTTTTTAATGTTATCAAGAAATTATCTGCAACAGGATTTTCTTCTTGTCTGATAACTGCTAACTCCACTGCTTTCCTTTTCTTTTCTCATCATTTAATGACTTAGATTATATAGCAGTATTTTTGATAAATGAATTATTAATAATGATATAAAATATCATGTTGACAAGTAAACATAATATAATATGTGCTTATAGAGTGCTTTTGTTTTGAAATCAAATTATCTCCCACTCCTTGCTTGTAGCTAGCCCTTTCTTTTCAAGCATCATAATGGTGCCTGTCATGCTGTTCTTGTTTCTCAAGTGTTTCTGCTTTCTTCTTCTGTCATCGGTTGCCTTTTAGTTTTTGTTAACAAAACAAAATAGGATAAAGGATCAAATTGAAACATCATAGAGATTTTTTAACTAAATATTGTGATGTTGCTCTAATATTTTATTAAAAAAAATAAAAATTGAACTTGAAATGGCACATTTTCTCATAGCAGGACGCTAGATACTTACATACTTGGTATTCTTGGCCATATGTACCTTCCGTGTCAAATCTTCACATACATTATAAAAATCTTTATCATCTCTTTGCAGATTATGGGAGCCGATGAATCTATATAAATGCTACTTTTGACTTGCCTGTGCTCATTTTTACCCATCATGTGCATTGTAAATGCAAAAACTATTCCACAATCGAAGTGTATGTAGCTTGCAAGCCTGCGGGTGTTGTGGATCCCCGTCAGTGATTCAACTTTCCATCTTATACTTCGCTGCGAGATCCATCCAAATGTTTCTAGTAGATTGAAAAAGGTTCGAGTAATTTTTCATTACGTACAGACTTGATTTAGTCATTTTCATTTCCATATTAATCAAATTGCAATATGTTTTTCCAGTGTCTATCCCATTATGGATGAATGATGAGTGCTTTTGGTGTGTATGCGTCTGCTGGCACAAAGGGTGCCGACAGATGCACCCACCAGCACATGCCTTTCCACCTTTAAGTGAAACCACCAGTTTCTGCATTTGACTGGCCGATTAACCTTCTCATTTTGTCTGTACAATAATCAAAGAATAATCTTATACTGGTTAAGCACCTTTCTTATCATATAAAGTTTATCTTCTGTAATTCGAAATCATTTCATAACATGCAAACAATCTCACCAACAGTGACTCAGTAAAACTTATTACATGATTTAGACTTTGATTAGGAAAGCAACCACTTGTTCGCTTGATGTAGTTTCTCAATTTTGTTCTTTCTGAATAATTGAGGTGGGGGGACCAAAGCTTGAGCCTTTGTTCTCACTGGAGATGTGGATGCTCTAGTTGAGCATAGGGTTTCAAAATGTGTTTCTAGAGAGGGTAAGACAACAATTCAGGCTCTCCGCAGAATGCCTTTCAGAAAAACAGAAAGAAAAATTTCACATACGCACTGGAACTTGCTGTAAATGGTTCTTGATAAACTTTTCCACTCTTAGGGAGGTGATTGGGTTAATATTAAACTTAAGTATGCTAGCTAATTCTGCGTTTTCTGCATTGTTGATTCTCAGAGAGAATGCAAAATTGCAGTGTTCACCTTCTCAACTTGGACATAGAAAATGTAACATCAGGTGCCCTTTTTAATATTGCCTTTCAAAACACCAGCTTTCTTAATTATATATATAGATATATTCCCATTACTGTCACCATTAGAATTTTGCAGGCAAATGGATCGAATAAGACTCATCAATTAGCAAAACGTGATGAGTGTGACCATACAAATGACCTGTATAAGTTCATCGATTATTGAATTGAATTTATAATGGGAAAACAGCAGTTGAAGTGTTTCTTCTTGGAGCCTGGTATTCATATATCTTGAATTCATGTGATAAGTTTTGGAGTTCTTGGGCTTAGACAAGATGACAACTGAGGTTCTTACAACAAGTGAGACAAAATTGCCATCATTTTGTGATGATTAGTAGCTATTACTTCTTCCTACATATATAGTGTTACAGCTGAACCTGTACATTTAAGTGTGCAGGGGACCAAAAACTGGACCATTGCAGTCTAGCAAGCTAGCTAGGCTGTTTATCCACCCCAAACATCAAACTAGTGCTGCAAGACGTTCATGAGCTGGTGTTGCCACGGGGTGAAATTTGAGTCCTGTACGTGGAAGGCTTGATATTGCTCTCTGACAGGATTCACAGAAACGCTTGATGCCTGCCTAGACTTGTATATAATTTGGAAGGATAGTTTGGATTCATGTGACTATTATATATATATATAATGTGTATGCTTGTGTGCAAGTGAATCTAAGACAATCAAAGGTGATTTTTAGTGGGGTAAAGTTTAACAATAAATAAAAACAAAGGGAAAGAATCAAGGATGGGTTGGATTAATGTGGCCATATATTATATTTTTGAACTGCAATTGCATTTGAATTTACTGGATAGTTTTCCATTTATTTCATCAAAGCATGGAATATTAGCATCATTTGGTCACTGCCCTCCAAAATCTTTAGTGTACATGGACCAACTCTCTCATCTTATGCAAATTGTGGATGATAACATGAAATTCAAATTTCTCCTCGACTCATTCTTAAAAGAAAATCCATTTAGAAAGCCAAGAAATCATTTCTACTCTTTCAAATGAATAGAAAGAGGGAGGGAAGTGCAATTATTGTTTCACAGGCAACACATTGTAAACACAGTGATGAAAAGAAGAGCATGGGACCATGGAACCAAATAATTTCGTGGTCAGGATGGAGGGACTAGACGAGGTACTATAAAGCAAGTTTCTGGTCTTGGGGTGGCTCTTATCAACATGATAGGCCATCATGTACTGCTAGTGAAAGAAAAAAGAAGAAGATGGGACCCTAATGTTTCTTAATATTTGCTTTCCCTCCACCATGAAATTGATATTGGTACCATTACTGTCTTTCATCTTGTGAACATTTCATTAGCTTCCACTTCCACTTTCATGTCAATGATCCATTCTCCATGTCCCATCAGAGATACGAATATCACTTGAATTGTTTTTTCTCTCCCCTTCCTTTCATCTGCCCCACAAGAACTCAAGAAGAATGGCTTCCATGGATTAGGATGTGCTGTTCTGAAACAAACTCTAAAGAAAATCTCCATAGCTTGAAGGATGTCCCATAAGAACTAAGAAAGTGTTAGTTCATTGTAACCCTTTATAGGAAGGCCAGACCAGTAGCTCTCCACTTGGGGTCTCACAAATCATGCCCTGTTTCCCTTTTAACAAGAAAAAAAATATTGCTGAGTGCACATTACAAGAAGTACATAATGTACAGAAACTATTAAGATGTTTATAATACTTTTGATATCACCAATTAAGCTATAAGTACTTCAAATGAACTTTCTGATGATCAGCCATTGGATCCCATGATGCAGCATGATCAAATTTTTTTTATGCTTCTTTGATGAGAAATGACCCACCATTATAGCGAACAAGGAAAGATTGCCAGACACAGGGCTGAGAGATATGGGGACAACAAGATGGGGAAGATCTCATTTTTTCTTGTTGCATTGCCATTGTCTAGGGCATAAACCATGTGAGTGTGTTTGTACTTTCTCTTAATTATCAACAAGGAAGAAGTGGTGGAGGTGATGGATCTCTCCACTCCTCCATTCAAGCCTCGACAACTTGTGTGAACATAATTATTTCCTACTCATTTGGCCACCTCTAAGTGGATTTGTTCATTAAATACATGGTCCACCTCACTTGTTTGACTATGTCTACGTCCCTACCTTTACCATATCCACCTTGAATTGAATTCTAGAGGTAACCTCCACCTCTATCACATATTTGAAACGGAGCATGTAACTAGAAGGGCTTGCTTTTGATATCTCTTAATCCTCGGGTGAGATTAGTCTATAATGAGATTTATAGTTTATGAGCTTTGTCTATATATAATATCATTACAAATAGATAAACATGAAAAAAGGCATTGATGAGTTATTTTCTAGGTCATTTTTGATGCATGGCCACATAATGTATATTACTTTCTAGCTAATTTTCTATGATACTGTCAAATATAATAATTTATTTTCCATGGAAATCACCTTTGAAGAAAAAACTATTTTTGGCAAACAAATAAGGCTTAAATGCTTTCATTCAAGGTGTCAAATTAAGAGAAACTAATTGGAATGGCCAAAACATTGTTTCAATCACAATAATGTCATATACCCATTAGCACCATAGATTCACACAATGCCATTTTTTTAGCATCTCAAAGTTTTTTTTTTCAATTTAATTATTTTTTATTTGTTCTATTCACGATTGTTTTTTATGGATTCTTTCTATGAGCTTGATGTTGATTTCTAGAGGAGAAAATCATTTCACCATTTTTCTATGGCTCAATTTTGCGCAATATTGTTTGGGTGTTTAGTTTTTTGAGGGATTAAAAATCAAGGGACTATAATTGACAAATGAAAAAAAAAATCATGAATTAAAAGCACAAAAAAGAAGAAGATGTGGGAATTCAAGTGGAGGAGAGAGAAAAAATAAAAATAAAAGAAAGAGAAAGAAAACTCGATGTCTTCATAAGGATTAAATGATACATGCTACCTATAATGAAAAAAAATGTTGAGATGCTTATGGGACACCTTGGATGTACAATTATAAAGGTTATAGGACTCTACACGTGCCTCTAGGACTTGTTAGTGTACATAGCACTCACCAACTATTTTGTGGCTCCATTGATCAATTTGACACCTGAGTGTATGAGAAGTTCCCATAGATTGCTTATTTTTTTTACGTTTAGAAAAACAACTTATTTAAAGATTTTTGACAACTGGATTTGTTTTTACTCATATTGGGTTTTGGCTAGTTTTCTTTGTACATTAATAGATTGAGACTAATATTTATTAAAAAAAGACTTGATCTTGAATTTGTACCCACAACAAGTGCGAGCAACTTGATCTTGATTTTATTTGGAATTATGTTAGTTCAGTCTTAAATGAGCTCAAAATCATTCATGATTGTTTAACATTTGATTTATGTATGATTAGAGCTTGGTTCTATTAACATAAAACTTGTTCTATCTATTGTTTCTAGTGTTCATTGATCCAAAACCATTGATAGAAGAACTCTTGAAGAGATTGACTTGGAACATGACCTAAATACTAGATTAGAAGGGTCAACATAGATTAACTTGTTAGAGCGGTTCAAATTAACCTACCGAAGTAGTAGTCTTGATTTTATAATTAAATCCTAGATTTCATATATATGCAAGTAAGTTTTGAATTTTTTGGCTAAACCTCGGTAAATCATCACTTGCAATATATAATTTAGAGCACATCATAGATGCTAGAATCTTTGTAGACATCTACAAGTTTTGACAATTAAGGCATAAGTTATAACGTATGGGTTTTTTAATTGTAGCAGCAGACATAAATCACCATTGATTGTAATAATATAATTACTGTTTTGCCCCTTAGTGCATGAAAATTTAACTTTTGGACTCATAGGCATTTTAGACTTTTTCATGGGACCATTTGACATTCTCTGGTTGTTTGAGGGTATTTGTATCTTTTCTGGTTTTTTTTGCACAGTAAAACTATAAGTTTATCAATGCCAGCAAACAACAAACAACTGACTACCTAGGGGTATTTTTGGTTTTTTTTATAGTGATGTAAATAGTAACATAACCATATTACTCTCAAATAAGACAAAAATCAAGAGTAGCCGATGGAGATGATTTTGGTATTCATGATTTTCTAAACAGTAAAAATACGGATATGCCCTCATAAAAGATAAAATCCAAATTTTGGTTGTAGGGGTGTTTAAGTAATTTTATATTTTTATTTTTTTTGTAGAAGACTGCAGGCGTCAGCCGGACGCGCCACAAATTTTTTTCCTAACGTGCACTTTAGGCAATGCGTGTTGTGTCGTGAGGTGCTTACAAATGTCCACCCGATATCTCACCGGATGCGCTGGTATATCCTCTTCCACACGTTGATGCGCGTGTCGTCTCAAGGGGACTGGACAATTGGCGGTGGCCGGACAAGTGAAGGTGGTTGGTGAATTGTTTTTGTCCCATTTTCTCTCTCCTACAACTGCAAAATGCAGGTTGGTCTCTTTCGTTTGGTGGTTTTATTTTAGTCCGTGGTCTTTTTATTGCTATTTTTTTTCTCATCCTGATTTCTATTATAAAAGTTTTGGTTTGTTTTAATTTTGTCCTTCAATTGAAATTAATCAGAAATATCATGTTTTATTTCAGCCTTTATTCTTTTGATTTGTTTTTTGTTTTTCATTCCTATTATTTTTTCGGTATTTAGGTTTTAGTTGTTGCAATTTTATAATTCAATTGAAATTGACCATATATTATATTATTCATTTCATCCTTTATTCTTTAATTTTTTTAATTATTTAGTTTTTTTATATTGTTTTTTTTATGGATAAGGTGTTGAAAATAATGCTAGTGATTATTTTTACATTATTTTTCCTGAAAAATATGTTAGACTAATTATATATTTTGATATTTTGTTTAATATTAAAATATTAAAATAATATAAAAAACTAAAAAAAAATCTTTTTAAACATTATTTAAAACTCCACAAACATCATAACTAATTAAAAAATCAGTTTTTTTTTAATAATACAATGTTGATACAAGCAATACCAATAAAAAAACTGAGCTAAAAGTTTTTTTTATCTCACATTAATTTAATTTCAGTGTTCTTAAGTCATACGTGGACAAAATGAGTGAAAAAGAATACAAAGATAACATACCACTAACAACAGAACATTCACTATACATGCATAAGAGAGAGTTTTAATCTCTTTTCACGCCGCTAGAGCTAAACTTACTGTATCTTTTGATGCAAGTTGTATTAATTGCAGAGATAAATAATAATAAAAACTAAAAACCAAAACTAGGAGTATAAATGCATAAAAAAAAAGGAACTATCCCAGAAGGATAATTTTTTTTTGAAAGAATCGAACTACATCAAAAATTAAAAGAATAAGGGTCAAAATGCAAACAAAAAAATAAATATGACATTTTTTTTGTCTGATGCTAATGTTAAGTAATACAATTTTTAAAAAATCAGATAAAAAATTAAAGAAAATATTAAGCCATATAATTTTTCCAGATTTTTAATCTGAAATATTGGTTTTGAAACATTATATATAGAGAAATTGCAAGACTTAATTCTTAATAAATTACTTGAATTATTGATAAAACCAAAAAAAAGTATTAGCAATATTATTTTTTTATTTAATCTGAATAACATATGAAAATTATTAAATTACAAAATGAAAACACAAAAGCAAAATTAGTATTATTATCATTATGAATATAATTATTCTAATTGTTTGGATAATAATAAAATTTGTTATTATTGATATTCTAAATATTATTTTATTAGTTATTGTTACTATTAGCACCATAACCATAAGCACCGTAGCCATAATACATATATTATTATTATTTTATGTGTCACTATTATTGATATTTCTTAATATTATTTTATAAGTTATTGTTAATATTAAAACCATAGCCATAATTATTAATATCATAAGCACCATCATAATAAATTTTATTTTTATTATTTTATTTTTTCTTGAAGTTTTGTTTTTATTCAATTTAATCCTGGAATTTTAATTTATATTGTTGATTATTTTAAAATTGATTTTTCTTCTTTCTTCTTTTTGTTATTTTTCTTTGTTATTTTCAGTTATTTTTATTTATTTTTCGGATCATATAAGTTTTTTTTTCTCATAATATTTATTATGGTTTTAATTTTTAATTTTGTTGTTTTTCGTTTCCTCTTTTATTAAAATTGATATTTCTTCTTTTTTAACTTTGTCACTTTTGTTTTTCCTTTTGTTCCTATTTTTATTTATTCTTCAAATCAAATGATTTTTTAAATGTTAATAATACTTATTTTGTTTTTTCCATTTATTTTGGCTGTTTTATGTGCACTTTTGTTAGAGTTTTTTGTTTTGTTTTTCAGTATACTTTTATGGGTTGAATTGTTTGCACAATAATAATAATCTTAGTAATTGCTTTTTTATAAATGTTTTTTTGCCTGCTATTCTGTTACATGCTTTTTTTGTTATGCTTTCGAGAAAATTTAATAATCTTATTATAATCCAAACAATTATAATAATTATAATCATATTGCTAATAATACTAATTTTGAGTTTGTCCTTTAATTATTTTAATTTTTTTCTTGAAATCGAATAATATTTTTTTACGCTGCTAATATGTTTTAAATTTTGACTTCAATAATAATAATACCAATAAGAAATTTGGATTTAAAAATTTACAACAATCAATCAGTTTGCTGCAGAAAACAAAGAATTCATCTTTAAAGGATTTTAACAATTATCTGGTCATAAATCTGTTGTGCATTTGTCGTTAATTTTTTTATTTTATTGCTGTAAAATTGTTTTACTTCGCATTATTAATAAACACAAAAAAATGTCTGATAAATAATTGTTTAACATTGCTTAACAAATGTATAACATTGTATATATATAAACACTCTCTTACCATTTATTTTTTACATTTTTAAAAAAATGAGTTCTCCCTGCGGCCGGCTCAGTGCAAATGCCATTAATTACACATTGCTTCTTTGGGGAATTGGTAAATGTGACATTGACGTTTGAGTATTTTGATACTTGTGTCACACTCAAATACATGATATACCCTTTTCGTAGAAGGAAGGAACAATGACTGCACTGATTAGGGCTTCTTCTTGGGCTGAAATTCAGCTTGTTTTGTGTAATAATTTATAAGTTCACATCATTAATGTAAGCAAGACATAAACATGCTCAAAATGTGGATTCCAAGATGATAATCTTAAATCTTCTGTGGTCCTACAAAACCCTATCCACCGCATTCCATGCCCCCTTTATTTTACAAGCATGCCGTAATGCACATACCCAATGATAACCTTTCTATTTATTATTATCATCATCATTTCAAACACATGGATAAAATTACTTTATCACTAGAGAGATATAAAAAACATAGTAATATGGATAAAAGGTTGAGGAATGAATTTTGGTTTGGAATGAGGAAAAAAGAAGACTCTCTCCCCCTCTCCCTCCCTCCCTCTCTATGTGTGTGTGTGTGTGTGTGTTAGAGGATAGTGGTTGGGCATATGGAATCCTACAAAAGCAATCCTCCAACATTGTACAGCACACAAGTGAGTGGGCATACAAAATATTTAGCAGGAACGAAGATACTATTGGGGTCATGGTCCAAATATGGTGGGTGACCAAATCCACCATCACCATCAATCTCGAGCAACTCTTTCTACCTCGAGATTCTCACATTCCCACAAGATGAGAATAAGAAGTTGAAATTTTAAATTTTAAAAAATGGGTTCTGGGTGTTTTACTGTATGGCTAAACCTAGAGAATGTTGGATTCCTCGATCGATGCACTTTGATCACACTACCTTTACCCCCTCTCTCTCCTTCTGCCCTTCTTTTGGTGATAACCATGCACGACCTGGTAAAGTACACACAGACATGACAATACTCCCCCTACTGCTGTATTTGTTTCTGGTTCAAGGTACAGCAGCATTTGCATACCCCATCTCTAGGTAACAAGATTACTGATAACCCAGAAATAATTTTGGTGCTTACAAACATTAAAAATTATTGTTAAGGTTTTGTAATACTTATAATTTTATTTTATTACATTATTATTCAGATCAACTTTTGTATACTTTGATTAACTCTATGAATTATGAAGTTATCGACTATATAAACTTTCAGTGATCATATTAACAACTATATAAATTGAATATGAAATAATAATAAGAAAAATAAATCTTTTAAACTCAATTTCTTACACTGATCACGTAGTTTTGTAATAATTATAATTCTTCTCATGCGTTGTTTCCTTTTAATTTGCTTGTCACAATTGTGGTGAGGAATATAAAATTGTATATATGCTTCTCAGGCCAATGCATGATTAACTCAGGAATAGGAGTTTCCATTTCTCTCCTTCCCTAGAGAATACTGCATAGAATTAGTAATTATATTTGAGAGTGTAGTAAAAATTTCCTTTCAAAAGTAATGTATTAAAATAATATTTTTTGAGATTAATGATTAGTATTTTTTTTTCAAACACCCTTTTAAATATTATATAACACACACACACACACTCCACGACAGGCATGCTAATGGTAGATCCTTTTATACAACCAAAAAACTGGTTCTTTTCTTGGGTCTGACACAAGCTAGATTTGGTGAATGGATTTCTGGCTTGTAAAGCAGGAAGTGGGTTCGAATCTAAGGATTACCTTAAACAAAAGCAATCCAATTTGAAAGTTGGTTTTCCTAGTAGCTAAAAAATATAGCATTTCTTTTTTTTAGGTTCTAGCGCACTTCATGACTTCAATGGCAAAGAGGATAAGAGAAGTTGGTTTCACTTTTGTGGTTTTCTTGTGGTTTTCGTCTGCTGCAAATGGATTGCTGTCTCCTAAAGGAATAAATTATGAAGGTAACTTCAAGGTTCTTTTTTTTTTTTTTTTTCTTCAGCTTCAAATATGAAGAAAAATGGAAGCCTTTTTTTCTTGACAATGGCGTCTATATTTCAGTTCAAGCTTTAATGGGAATAAAAGCTTCTTTACATGATCCTCATGGGGTTCTTGATAATTGGGATGGAGATGCTGTTGATCCATGTAGCTGGACAATGGTAACTTGCTCTCCTGAGAGTCTTGTCGTTGGCCTGTAAGTCTTCTACAATCTTATATTTTCGTAGCACAGCAATTTCAAGACAAGCATGAATGTTAAGAAACCAATATGAATTAGCTGTACTTCAAAAAAAGGAAACAACAAATGATCAGGTATTGAGGTTGCTGAAATGGTCTTGTTGCAGGGGAATTCCTAGCCAGAATTTATCTGGGACTCTTTCTCCAACTATTGGCAACTTGACAAATCTCCAGACTGTGTAAGTAATCAGAAAAAAATGGAGAGTTCTAAAGTTTGAAGAGCGAGTGTTCCTTGTTTGTCACAGGTCTTAACTTTTGGGATGCCATGTGTATTTTCAGGCTCCTGCAAAGCAATAATATTACAGGACCAATCCCTGCAGAAATAGCACGGCTCTCAAAGCTCCACACACTTGATCTTTCTGATAATTTCTTTACTGGGAAAATTCCTTCCTCTTTGGGCTATCTGAGGAGTCTAGAATACATGTGAGTTTGAAAATTTGCAATCACAGTATCAAGCTCAAGAACCTTGTTGTTCTAGAATCTCTGTCCTTTGGGATCTCATTTTAATTTGGGTTGTTTGAACTGGATTAGGAGGCTAAATAATAACAGTCTCTCTGGAGAATTCCCGTTGTCACTGGCTAACATGACCCAGCTTGTGTTACTGTATGTATCTTGACCCTATTCTTGTAGATCAGAGATTTATAAACTGATTAAAATGTGTTATCAAAAGAGTTTTTGTCTGTGGATTTCAGTGACTTGTCATTCAATAACCTGAGCGGCCCTGTACCAAGATTTCCTACCAAAACATTCAGGTAAATCTCTCCCCTCTTCCTCTCTCTTTCTCAGAATAGTGAATTTGAAGGCCAGCTTTGAATGTCTCTTCTGTTGCGTTTCTTTTCCTCGCAGCATTGCTGGAAACCCTCTAATCTGCCCAACAGGTTCTGAACCAGAATGCTTTGGGACAATACTAATACCAATGTCCATGAACTTGAATAGAACACAAAGTAAGGAAACTGGAATTTGCTATCCTAATTCAGCTAATTCAGTAATGCTCGATTCATAACTTGCTACTTGCTGTTGATTGATCCTGATAGTAATCTTATCACTTCTTAAGCAGCTCTACCTTCAGACAAACCAAAGAGTCACAAAATAGCTGTTGCATTTGGATTAAGCGTTGGTTCGGTCTCACTTTTCATTCTTGTGTTTGGATTATTTTTGTGGTGGAGGCAAAGGCACAATCAGCCGACATTTTTCGATGTGAAAGGTGCGTTACATTATAACCCTTCAATTTTACTAATTACCTGCTATGGATGGTAACTAGTCCTTATAGTAATCAATGATGCAACTCCGTGGCTCATCAGATCGCCAGCACGAGGAAGTTACTCTTGGAAACTTGAGGAGGTTCCAGTTCAGGGAACTTCAGATTTCGACAAACAACTTCAGCAATAAGAATATACTCGGAAAGGGAGGTTTTGGCAATGTGTACAAAGGGATTCTCCATGATGGGACTGTTGTGGCTGTCAAGAGGCTTAAAGATGGCAATGCCATTGGAGGAGAGATTCAATTCCAAACAGAAGTTGAGATGATTAGCTTAGCAGTGCACCGGAACCTCCTTAGGCTCTATGGATTTTTGTATTACACCAACAGAAAGACTTCTAGTTTATCCATACATGTCCAATGGCAGCGTAGCTTTGCGTCTAAAAGGTAGCATAATGTGGTTTCTATTGCTTAGATTGTGAATACCATGAACCTAAACTGGTAAAATGAAAATTTTGAGTGGCTAAACCGATGACCCTTATTATTTGTGGCAGGCAAACCAGTCTTGGACTGGGGCACCAGGAAGAGAATTGCTCTGGGAGCTGCTAGGGGACTACTGTACCTCCATGAGCAGTGTGATCCGAAGATAATCCACAGGGATGTTAAGGCTGCAAATATATTGCTCGATGATTATTGTGAGGCTGTGGTAGGTGATTTTGGGCTGGCAAAGCTTTTAGATCACCAAGATTCACATGTCACGACTGCTGTCAGAGGCACTGTTGGGCATATAGCACCTGAATATCTTTCAACAGGTCAATCCTCGGAGAAAACTGATGTTTTTGGATTTGGAATTCTGCTTCTTGAATTGATCACAGGCCAAAGAGCACTAGAATTTGGCAAGGCAGCCAACCAGAAAGGAGCCATGCTAGAATGGGTGAGTACAATCTACTTAGAATCGCCTATGGGTGCTTTAGAAACATGTATTCTACTGTCTGGAATTCAGTTCTCTGACATTTGTTCATTATGATTGCAGGTAAGGAAAATTCACCAGGAGAAAAAGCTTGAAATGTTCGTAGACAAGGATATAAAGGGAAATTATGATAGAATAGAGCTTGAAGAGATGGTACAAGTTGCCCTCTTGAGCACCCAATACCTTCCTAGCCATAGACCCTAAAATGTCTGAAGTAGTTAGAATGCTTGAAGGAGATGGGCTTGCAGAAAGATGGGAAGCTTCTCAAAGAGCAGAAGCAACCAAGTCCAAACCCCACGAGTTCTCCTCGTCGGATCGATATTCTGATCTCACTGATGACTCTTCATTACTAGTCCAGGCAATGGAGCTCTCTGGTCCAAGGTGAATTCCTTGCAGTTTTTTTTCTATATATAGATATATTTCCCTAACAATCTGCCTATCTTTTCTTTTTCTATTTTAAAGAGACTTAGAATATTAGAAAGATCAAATTATAGGAGAAGCTGTTTTGTGATCGTATTTTCATGATCGAGGGTTCTTTTGTTTGTGTTATAGTAGTATAATCGAAGCTCCAAATGTTTTCACCAAATTGTACAGATCCTGTTTTGAGAAACTGAATCTACTGAAAAATCCATGTATTTGTATCGCCACCGAGTGAAAATTCTATGAGGATCCACTTTAGTCTGCGAGTTAATCTTGAAGCATTAGGTCCTCTAGTATAATGTTTCTTCTCCATGATTTTGTGAGCCAAACCATTGGTTTTTGAAGTAATCTGAGCAGTGAAATTCCATCAGTCATAATCTTGATATCTAACCTGGAACCCAACCTTTACCATGAGCGCCTGGTTCAAACGCCACTCGCCTGGCGGTGACAAGGTAAGCAACACGACGGACGTCGTAGTGTAGCTCCAATGACCCCTCTTCGACTAACAGATTGTTTGAGCCATAGCCTGCTTCATAAAGAAACAGAAATATTGCATCAAACAGACGAAGTCAGATGGTTGCTGGAACAAAAACTAGTAGGGATTTCCTACAGGCACCACCGTTGGGGCTGTAAGAGGTCTTGGCAAGGGAAAAGCTGACAAAGTCTACTGTTAAGTTTTCATTCAGTTTACACAACTACATAGAACAAGTATTTTCGAAGTTATCGCTCAAATTCTATGGAATATATAGTATTTCTCAAAAAAATGATTGATAAATTATGTCCCAAAATAAATAGTACTTGTATGATGATACAATGCAAACACTGTGCAAGTAATTCACTTCCGCTTCCATTGAGAACTTCATAAGAAATTGCATCGTCCCATATAACTATGAGTGCAGGAGAAATTCATTTAGGATCTTGATTTTTCTTGACCCCTTCATGCTCCTGTTTACAACAAAAAAATCATACGTTTAATCTCTTTTAGCAGACATTACTGTAACACAATCCAAAAAAGTTCCACTTTCTTTCTGTCCATACCCAATTCAAGACGCTCCTTTGATTACTCTTCTTAGCAGATGGAAACATTTTCGCCTTGCTATCACGCAAATTGCAAAAATAAAAAAATAAAAAAAATCCATTGATCGAAATAGGCCAATATGCTTCACGTAAACATGGCTATGTTTTCATGGTTTAATTTCCTGAATTATTCAAAATTCAATGAAGAATAAAAAATATAATATTTTATCATTAACCAAACAAAGATAATTAAACAGAAGCTGGGATAATTACGATGTGGTATTACCAAGAATTTTCCTCGTACACTTTCATGTACTATAATAGTTTTATGTCTTCTATGTTACTTGGGCAACAAGAACCCCATGCTATGATATAAAGATCGTTAAGAGACAATCATGTAGGAAATCAATATCTCTATGCATTTGTTCCAGCTATTTTAACTAGAATCTAGCTAAAACATATGTTTTCAATGGGGAGGGGATGCATGTTATTAGATGGTGATTTTGTTCATGCAACAAATTTTTATAGGTGAAATATTTTGTTATTATTTGCATGGTCAATGTTTTATAAGAGAAAATTGTACGTTAAGCTCCATTTATTACTTATTTTTCAGTTTTCTAATCTTAGAATTGCATCGTATTATAATAATTAATAGGAAAAACATTAATTGTTACTCATTCACCAATTCAGATAAATAAATTATCCTACCGTTTGTGTTTCAAAAATCCTAAATGTATGATCTTTGTCCATACAGAAAGGTTCTTTTACCATAAATTATCACTGTCATAACCCAATTTCTGGGTTATTCTCCAAAATCTACCCAAAAAAATAACAAAAATAAAATAAAAGGGGATGACGTTGGTAGAAAAATTCAAAGTTGAAATTTTGGATGTTTTCGAGAGCCCGATCGTATCTCTGTTTTTGCCCGGAAATGAAGGGAAAATGCAAATTCTTGGCTAACATAATTTATTATTGATTAAATATATATAAAAATTAAGTTGAAAGACATAATTATATTTTTATGGAAAAATTTGATTTAATCGTCGGCCAATTTAAAGTGTAATTATATTTAGGGATCAATTGAGAGCCCAATTGAAGGATTTAATTAAGAGCAAGGGTTTAATTATACTTTAAATGAGTCAAATTAATTTTATTAAGGGCTTATTTGTGTTAAATTGAGAAGATCGGAATTTTCGGTGACGAAAGTTTTTGGGTGAAATCGGAAGCCAAAATTGAAGATAAAAACATCGTTCTTCCCATCGAAAAACTCTTTGTGTAACAACCTATTTTTGTCAGTCTATTTTATATTAAAAAAAACTCTGTCGAGGCATCACCGGAGCCATGCCCTGCAACCCACTCCCACCGAACACACCATGACTTGGACACCATCCCCATGCCTGCACCTTACCTCCTTCATCTATAAATAGCAGAAGAAAATACACAAACGGGAAGGAGGTAAACTGAGGAGAAAATTTTGAAACTGGGGGGACAAAAATTTGACAAAGGGGACGATCGAAAACTTGGAAATAATACACAGAGGAGGGGGAAACTTTGACAGTGAAGACGGGGAAGACAAAGAAGAACGAAAAAAATATACACGAACACAGAGAACTTGCATTTAAGCTTAAAAACCAGTGACAATCACTCTTCATCTCCGGCAGAATCACCGACTACAACAACAAGTGACAACAACCCTCTCTCTCTCTCTCTCTTGTCCAGCTCTTTCTCTCTCCATGCTGCAACAGCCTAATGCAGTTCCTCCTTCGGCAACGCAGCAACGACCTCCAGCAGCAGTTCCCAACCACCACCTAGTCTCCCTCCTCATCCCAGGTAGCACCTGCAACAACCCAGTCTTCCTTCTCCAGCTCCGGCAACGCCACAACAACGAAGCAGCAGCAGCAGCTCAGACCGACCCTCTTCCAACGCCTCCTCCAGCCACCACAAGCCACCATTTTCAATGCCACAACCACATGGACAACCATTTCGGCCTCCTCTACCTGGCAGCAATAGCAGGTAGGACTCTCGTCGTGGTCGGCCGACCACCTTGCTACTGTTCACGTAATACATGAACAGTGCGCAGAGTGAATATTAATTCACTCTGTCCCGATTTCCCTTTTTTTGTTTTGTTCTGGTTGGGCTGGATTGCTCTCAGCCCAACCCACCTAGGCTGGGCTAGCCCATTTAGCTGGGCCAAGCCCAGCTCGAAATTATTATTTTTTTAATTTAAAAAAAAAAATACAAAAAAAATTACATTAAAAAAAATGTTATTTTAATGCATACAACCAAATTTCAAGGTTTTCCAAGCATATTGTTTTCGTAAAAATCAAATATAGCATATTTCTCATATTTTGAATAAAAAATTGGATATCGTAACTAGTTTATGATTATCCGTTGGAATTTGGCAAAAATATAAAAAAAAATTTAAAAATTATTTTTGTTTTAGCTATCTCGATGTAAAATTACATTGTAAAGTACACATGTAGATACTAAAAAAGGGTTTTCTTTTACTGCGGTGTAAAATTACATTGTAAAGTATACCCGCAGACAAAAAATGTTTTTTTTGAAAATGCAGTTAAAAATAATAATTTAAACTTAGGAAAAACAATCAAACAATAATGCAGCTTATTTTAGATAGAGTACACTGGGAGTGATGCGTCTTCCCCTTGCACACAAGTCCCCTTACCCAAGACTCTCGCAGATTAATAGGTTCCTAGTGACCTTAATACTAGGTGACTACTCTTAATAATTATAGTTGTAATTTTTACAACTATAAAACACAACCTCCGTTTCACCGCGTGTAGTTGTCTCCCCAATTCCGGAGATGGCGGGGCCAGAAAAGCGAAAAAATCGTCGTCACGGCAATCACCAAACAACCAAAATTGTCAACTCAAAAAATATTATTTAGTCTACTCTAAAAACTATATAGAATTGCAAATTGCATCGTATTTTATTGTAAGAATTCAACTAGAAAACTTTTAGTGTAAGAATTAGGAAACTTTGTTATGATTGCTAGAATCTTCTTTCCTATATTGCCCTCCTTTTAGTCTCTTTGATGTGCTCGGAATTCTGGCAAAATTAAAAAAAATAAATCCAAGATAACGATCCCCTTAGATACCACCACATCAAGTCATGTGTATGCACAAGTCTAGGGCAAAAATTAGCCGCATCTAATCTCTTTCTTTCCAAAATTATCCCATTACAGGTCTAGACTGATTGAATTGAAAATAAACAAGAAAAAAAATACTTTGTCGATGAATTTGTCAAAATAATAATATTTTTTTCCAATTTTAAATGATATATTTTTTTTCCAGCTCTGATCAACCTAATATTTTATTGGAATATATCTCAATTTTAATAAATTATTATATAATTATTGAGCATGTTCACATTTCCATTAAATTCAAGTTTCATGCTATCTTTATTTGAGCCTTATAAAAAACGCAATGACGATATATCATCATTAAAAATAAAAATCTTTATGATTTTCACCGTAAATAAATTTCCATCATTTTAAAAACTCATTTCACATAATTGATTATTTAGGATCTATATGATTCAATCTCTCAAGCTTATCCAACAAAATTTAAGTAAATTCTGCCTTGAAAGGGCATGTCAAAACCTATCCTTCATTTCCGAGTAGACGTATTTCCTTTTTCCTCTCCATTTCCACGTTAGTAGTAACATCAAAATCAGAGGATCACTCTCTTATGGCTAACCATTCATTTTCTTGTGAAGTGACGAGCCTTCAAAAAGCTTCAATGCTTATCCCCTGCCACTACACATTGACAATTACGTGCTCCATTACCTCAACTCTGTCCTGTCAATTACCAAGAACTAAATTCCCCCCTTTTTTTTATTTTTTTTCCTCAATTGATGTCCAAAGTTTTCAAAAATTCACAACCTATGTTTCGTGTTTACAAATTTGTAGCAAATTACTTCTAAGTTTCTCCAAAAACGGCATAATTTCTTATCCATAAATGTAGATTTTGGATACATTGTCTTACGAAATGTCAACAAAAGTACCCAATAGAAAAAAACTTTAAACATTTTTGGGAATTCAATTGAGACAAAAAGTTTTGGAAAGTTCATCTAGCATATAGTTGGGTGCTTACTCAAGATTTGCACTAATTTTGTCGCTTAAACCACTCATAGAAAAATAATATAAATTATTTTAAACTCATATTATAGGGTAGCATTTAATAATTCAAGTTTTTCTTGAAATGATTTTTTTACCCGATATTATGATTTTATTGACCATATAAATATGAGTTCAAATCTCATTATCTTTATGGGTGTAAAAGCATCTTCAACCCAACCGAAGAGACTTAAATAAAAAGTCATAAACAATAACTACTAAAATGAATAGCCTCCAATTGATTTTTGGGATGCTAAAAATGGTTTTTGTCAAAATAAAAAGTCATTCCTATGTTTCTTTAGTAAAACCATAAAACGGAGGAAAAGTTTTAATTATTTTCTCTCTTTAAAGTTCCTTTTTCTTTCCTCATTCTATGTAAAATACAAAATGAGTTGTCAAAAATATCATTTTCCATTAGAGTACCAAATAAAAAAGTAATCGAAATTACACTATTTAAAATACAATATTGACCCGTCTAATTCCTCTTGCCATCTAATTTATTTTTTATATTTTATTTTTATCCTTATTCTTTTTTTTATTCTTTATTGTATCTGATTTTTTTTCTCCCTAATTTCATCCTTCAACTTTTAATTGTCAAGACTTTGGTTTTATTGTTTTTTCATATATACTTCATTCAGTATAATGACCCGAGTAGTGAGTTTGAAAACATAACATATTGTAACATCATATTTTTCTAAGGTTACACGTTTATTATGCTATCTTGAGTTTACTCGAATAAACTTTTTTTCTCCAATTGCGTACTTCCATAGTTTTTTTCTTAAGTTGTTTTTTTTTAAAAAAAAATTATTTGTTTACTATGATTCACTAATTCTTTTGTATTATCTAATTAAGATAAAACTAATTTATTAATCTCAATTTGGGTTATAACTCAAGTAATATATATATATATATATATATATATATATATATATATATATATATATATATATATAAAGATGGTAAATCCATGATGTAGCGTGGGCTCATTTCGGGTCATTTTCTAAATGTTTTAGTAATTCTTGAATTAAGATGGTTATTTTACACTACTTTCTTCCACAGATTGTGTTATGGGAGAAATTATTATAGCTTAAATAATTAAAAACGGCAGTGCTACGTTAATTTTACAATGTTTGACTACAATTGAAGAGTAGGAGAATTTGATTTATCCTGTCTCTCTCAGGACTCGACATCTCATATGCTCAATTATGACCAAAAAGGTGATCAGCACAGAAGGTGGTGGAGTTGTCCAATTTGAGGCCATGTAGTTATGATTAGGGCAGAAACCAATAGCAAATCAAGTTTAGCAGCAAGTGACATGTAACTTTTCACCGGACCCAGAAGCCATCCATGAAGGGATCATGATGGGTCTCTTCAATCAACAAACTTGCGGTGGAGATGCATCCTAATCCGGCCACTGGTTAACTGGCAGTGTCTTACTGGCTCCTCCAGGTTTGTCTGAGTCGGCTCGATCGCCACTGTTGTGGAAACGAAACCAGACCAAGTTATACAAGCTAATGAGGTTTGATGAGTTTCCGGTCTCTTTCTAAGTGGGTTCTTTGCAAAGTTTGGTTGCTCATATTGATACAATCGCATGATAGCAGCCATTATTTATGGTCTTCAGACAAAGCCTTTTAGTGTAGGTTTTATGTCTATGTCCTTCCCGACTTGATCTAGGTTACAAAAACATTAATCTCTGCAAAAAGATGGCATGCATTTACAGTTTGGAAAGAGTCTCAAAGTTTTCTGAAGTGAATGTATATACAGTCAAAGTTGTGTTTAGTTTCATATGTCAACGAACATGTCGAGATTTAATTATATATAATCAATAGACAAAACTAGCTAGTGGAATAATACCCTATAATGCTCAAGTTAGTAAATGTCAAAGAAGATAAGTATGTTGAGCAAAAAGGGGGTAGGAAGGAGCCAGGGGAAAGCAATGTGACTTTGTGTGGTCTATTTTAATGTTACTGATATAATTCTTTTATTGTGTTGTGAATATAAACTTGTGGTTTTTGTACCTAGTAACCTAATATACTTATAAATCCTAGTTATATCAGCTTATTTTATGGAGAATAATATAATAATGGAAAATAATTATTTTTTATCATAGACACCTTCTTATAGAGAGTGGAGAAAAATAAATATTAATTGTTGTGTCTTGTTGGGCTATTGATGGGAAGGTTAATGTTCATAATTGATTGGCAAGAGAGGTAAGTGCCATTTAAAAAAATATTTTGGCAAAAAATAATTATTGATTGAGAAAGATCAGGGGTTGTAATTATATGTGCAAAGAGAGTGTGGTGTCGTACTGACTTTCTTGGAACTTATCACTTTAAAATGTGATGTATGTCATTCATGGGATTAGGTAAAGACCTAAGTAATGGTTGTTGGGAGGCTCAAGGTATTAGATACAAGATTAGTCTATTTGGTTTGACTAAATAGACTAGTGCACTAGTGCATTTTAGTGTAATTTGATTTGGACTCAATCAATATGGAGGGAGCATGCCATTCATGCCTGGTATGAATGACCTTATTTGTTTTGGTAATTGTGTTTTGTAAATTCAAATAGATACAAAAGAAGAAAAAAAAATCATGATTGGATGAATAAATGGAACAAAACATGAAAATAAATATATCTTTAACACAAATTTAGAGTGGATTCAAATATTTATAAAAGAAAAGAAAAAGAGACGTATCTTTATAATTTTAGTTATCTATATCTGTTATATCAAAAATAGTAATGAAACTTTACTCAATTAGTACCCCCAACACAACATTACTACTTTAATTCTAAAGGACTCGAAACTCATTAAAAATAATGAAACTCCTCCTTTTCTTTTAAATGCAACACCTTTTGTTCTCCATTTCCTCCTTTCATTATTTTGATCTTGTTCTTTTCATCTCTCATTTTCATTCGTGTGTTATTTTAATTGTCATTAAGGTTTCCTTGAATTAGCCAAGAAGATCAAATTATATGGAAACAACTATCATTTCAATTTAATTTTAAACTTGAGCTAAAAAAAAAGTTAGGCTAAAAGTTTTTTTTCTTATCCCACAATTTCATCATAAAAGTTTTGATCTTGCAAAGTGCCTTTGACGTAGTTGACTTGAAGGCAACTTCTATATACTTTAGTTTTAAACCTAAGATAGACAAGAAGTTGAGCTGACATATTTTTTATATAAATTTGATATTATTTTTTAATTTTATCTATGAAATATTTTTACTAATCTGATTAGGACACTTTTAGATTCGTCAAGATGATCTAATCATGTCAAGATAACTATTATGTGGTTTAATTTGAACTTTGATTTTGATGAAAAGTCAAATCAAGAAGTTTTAAGATTGATATACTAAACAAAATTTTTAATAAAAATATGAAAGAAACTCTCTATACAAAAAGTACTTTACATATAAAAAACTTGAAAAAATAATTTACATACGAGAAACTTGAAAAGCTCATCAAAGCTTAAGACCTAAAAGTGTTTGAAAATAATAGTTAGAGATTGTTTTTTAAAGTTTTTGCTATTGAAAATATATTAAAATAATATATATATTTCTTAAAAAATATTTTAAATATTAATTTTAAAAAATATAAAATAAATAAAATTTCGCAAAT
Source organism: Salix viminalis (assembly GCA_029228465.1). Lineage (NCBI taxonomy): Eukaryota > Viridiplantae > Streptophyta > Magnoliopsida > Malpighiales > Salicaceae > Salix > Salix viminalis. The sequence goes on along the minus strand of CM055429.1, from coordinate 6,026,776 downwards.
GAATAGTTTCACCGCCGCTCAAAATAATGACTTGATGCGCTACCAGTACCAGGTGTTCCTCACATGCTTCAAACTTCGTAAGAACCATAAAAGATGACACGTGTAAATGAAGAATCTTACCCATTACAGTGTGGACCCAAGGGTATGACAAGTCAGCCAACAATGATGCCGCTTAGTATGTTTTCCGAGTAAGCAAACAGAGACTTTCGGCTGACTCAAAACTCAGCCAACCACTTGATAATGAAAAAGCTTTTCTTAACCACTAAACTGATACCACGTGTCACACTCTCGATTATCTCCTTCCCACTTGTTTATCCTAGAGGTATATCCCCCCACCCTGCAGCTAATGCTCACTCATAGCTAGCTCAAAACACAGTAAATTTGAGAGAGAAAGAGAGGCAATATGCTGAAGCAAGAGAGTGGTGGTGGTGGTGGTGGTGGCGGAGGTGGCGACAGCTGGGCACGCGTATGCGACACGTGTCGTGCAGCAGCTTGTACTGTGTACTGCCGGGCTGACTCGGCATACTTGTGTGCCGGGTGTGATGCCCGGGTGCACGCTGCCAATCATTTGGCGTCCCGCCATGAGCGCGTACGGGTGTGTGAGGAGTGTGAGCGTGCCCCGGCTGCCTTGCTATGCAAGGCAGATGCGGCGTCTCTCTGCGCCGCCTGTGATGCAGATATCCATTCTGCAAACCCGCTAGCACGCCGCCACCAGCGTGTCCCAGTTCTGCCCTTTTCCGGCAGCCTTCCTGGTCCCCGAGGAGGGCCTGCAGCCGGTGAGACTGAAGACCGGTTCATGACACAGGAGGGAGAAGAGGCGCCGAGTGAGGAGGAGGAGGAGGAGGAGGAGGAGGAGGAAGCTGCTTCATGGCTGCTGCTAAATCCTTTGAAGAACAGCACCAACCAGAATAATAATGGCTTCTTGTTTGGTGGGGAGGTTGACGAGTATTTGGATCTTGTGGAGTACAACTCATGTGCTGAAAATCAATACCCTGATCAATATAATCAGCAGCACTACAGTGTTCCGCCAAAGAGTTATGGTGGTGATCGTGTGGTGCCATTTCAGTATGGAGAAGGAAAGGATCATCAAAATAGACAGCAGTGTCACAATTTTCAGTTGGGGTTGGAGTTTGAGCCCTCGAAAGCTGCTGACAGCTGCAATGGTTCAGTCAGTCAAAGTGTAAGCTTCTCTTAATTTGCTGCATGTAACTCACGGCAGGATTCACTTATTTTCATAGGATCATCTCTAGAAGAGGTTTGATCTCTAATAAGTACTCGTTAACATCCTTGGAGACATGTTTCAACTAAGTGTTCCCTCAAAATTTCATCTCATTTTTACAATCACCAGCTTTGTAGATATGTTAAATTCCATATATAAACTCGAACTCTCAAACATGATCATTCCTTTTAAGTTGATCAGCATGACTTCCAATTAATTAACTGATCACGGTGCCTCTGAAATTGTTTCTGTCTTCGTTGATAATTAGATTACTAAACTAGCTGAACACTTTAATTACCTACTTGCAAGCTAGTTAATCTGCTATATGCCACCATTAAAGAGCATGAAAGTATCATAATCTTCCATTGACCTTTGCCTATCTTCTTTAATGGATGTAAGCTGAGGGTACAAGCGTTTGAGTACTTTTGTTTTTCTTCCAAGTGATTGATTGAGGATTAACATCATTGCCTAGTTCTTTTATATAAACAGAATGTTAAGTTTTGTTCAAATCTATTAATATTTTGATTATTTCAAAATTTACTGATTTTTTTTCTGGCTATATTCCATTGTTTGTTGCTATAATTAATGATGTTTAAGTTTCCCAGAAACTTCCTAAGGAACCAACAAGCATATGTTAGGAGACCTTAGGATTCAGTTTTCAGAGCTCTTGTATTCGGCTAGGAAAGAATCTTCTCCTGGTCCCAGGAGAAGATTCATTATAAATCCTAAGATTCATTAATTATAAATCATCCATTAGCTCCATTAGCCATTAATTCCTCCATATTGATGAACATCATTAATTATAAACTTCCTAAAAATGAATCTTCTCCTGGTCCCTTCTCTGAGGAAAGGATATATACGTTCATCAACATCTCATGTTGTCATGCTGTCCAATAGTGGCGCAGTGAGTAAGATTTTACAGGCAACACAAAAATATATTTTACAGGCAGTGATAAGGCTATTAGTTCCTGAAAAATTAGTGAAATCATCTTCTCGTTCTAAACATTTGTTTTCCTGTGTTCATCTAATTAGGTATCCATGTCATCCATGGATGTTGGAGTGGTGCCAGAATCAGCAATGAGCGAGATCTCAATCTCGCACCAGAGACCTCCAAAAGGGACATTCGAACTTTTCTCCAGCACTGCTATCCAGATGCCATCTCAACTCAGTCAAATGGATAGGGAGGCAAGAGTCCTGAGATACAGAGAGAAAAAGGAAGACGAGGAAGTTTGAGAAGACAATCAGGTATGCGTCAAGGAAGGCCTATGCAGAGACCAGGCCCCGGATAAAAGGCCGATTTGCAAAGAGAACAGATGTAGAAGTCGAAGTGGACGAAATGTTCTCCTCCACACTAACTGCAGAAACTGGATATGGCATTGTCCCATCATTCTGAATCCAGAGAGAAGGAAGAAGAAGAAGAAGAAAAAAAACCCTCTTTAGATGAGGATTGTATTGGCTATTACTAATAATCTAGTACTGATCATACTCCTATGTTTCTAAATCTAATTGGTCTTGATCAATGAGATATCGCCTTAGTAGTTTCACTAAATGCAGTAAAGCTGCTACTGTTTTGTAAATGCTTGTGTATATCTATTAAATTTGATAAAGAAACCAAAAGTTCAGATGGTCAGTGGAGAAGCAATGACTGGCCCATCCGCAACGATCAGATAATCATATGTGTCAAAAGAGGATCCACTGCTGTACCTTTCTGGAGAGGACAAACTTCAACCACAACAGAAAGAATCTACTGGTAATACTCTGCGCACTTCTTAAGCTCCGCAAATGTCTTTTGTGTTTTCTATCATCTTTGAAGTTTTGAAGAGCTTTATGAGTTCTCAAAATTATCAAATTCAATCAAGTTTAGCAAATTCAAAGCCGTAACCTATTACGACAACAGAGAAAAGCAGGAGCTTATGTAATCTAAGGAAAGGTACCAAAACAGTTTATGTACAAGTTAAGATTGCCAACCAAAACATAATTTGAGAGATACCCAGAATTCAAATTTGTGGAGAAAGCAATGAAATCGAATCATTTTCATGGATTCTGCTACGGGTAAGAACCTTCGTCGATAGAATTCTTGTTTTGTAAGCTTGTTCTGGTGGGAAATATATCAAATTAGACCTGTGCTGAAATGGGCCTCTGTAGTTGACGAGCTCTGCATCATTCTCCAGTATATGGCTCATGATTGGGTCTGGTTTGTGGACTTTTAAGAGTTTGAACTATGAAAAATTGATGACACCATTTTTTCTTTTTGTCTTCTCAAGTTTATATTGTTTACTATTACTAGTTTAAGACTAAATTATTGCAAAAAACAATCATTAAATTATTTGTTATGCTTCTTATTTTTTTATTCTGTACTAAATATATATCAATCGTGAAAATTAATTGGTTCAAATATCATTTGACACTGTATAAATAATATATTCTAAAACTAACATAAATTGAAAAAAAGTCATAAAACAGTTTATGTTTGAAAAGATTCTTGAGAATAGAAATGGTAAAAAAGTGATCTTTTAAATGATGAAGGGTTCTTTCATTGATTTGAACCACAAAATAAACGGTCTAAAACTTCAGCACTAGAACTATTTTTATAAGAATTTATAGCTCTACTACACATACAAACGAGTTGAAGTAATCTTGAATTAGCCACTAAAAAGGAACCAAGTCTCCAATAGAAAAGATATATAAAATTATAAATAAAATAATTATGACATGAACCTCGTGATCACGTAGTTACGTAATCTACAATTAAGATTGAATATGATCTTAGAAAATCAAAATAGATCTGATAGGAGTGTGACATAATAAAAACTCATTCCAAAGAATCAAAACTATCATAATGAAGTTGAATGATATTACGAAACCATTCAATCTTTGATAAGTAAGATTCAATTCGTTCAAGAACTGAAAAATACAAGAATCACTCTCACACTAGTTTTAATTATGGTTCATCAAAAAAGCTCCTATTTTTAGGCTTTACAAGGGTTTATATACTTCTAAAAATATAACTCTAATGTATCTATCCTAGTGGACTGATTTGATCCATTTATAAAATTAATCAAACCCCTAAACTGAAAAGCCTGAAACCTAATCCAAACAAGGCTTGGATCCTACATAAAAACAAAGAATTGATTAAGCTTAAACAAGTCTTGAGTTTTAGCTAACAAAATAAAATAAATCCCATTATATTAAATCCCTATTTTTTAATGAGAGGAAGAGATGGAAAGAAAATATTATAGAACCAATTTAAGGCTTATTTATAACATCCCCTACAACTCATTAATCCTATAAACTAAAGGAAATGTAGGTAGTTACACATGTTGTTTCTAAGTTATAGTAGGATTCTGATATTAGACTTATGTTTCTTTTATTGTGTTTTCTTGTTGAGTGAAAAGAAAATAAACAATAATAAATTCTAATAATTAATGGAAGTAATTAATGTTTCCATATACAATAAGAAGTCCAATTTAACTATGAATCCATAAAACACATAAAAACATCATAAACACATAGTTGGCTAACAAATTCAAAAATTGACAAATTTGTTGTTGAAACCTCATAGGGCCAAATATGGTTGGATTAGACTCCTCTTGCACATAGATAAGATGTACTAAGGTCTCCTCTTGATGTTCCATTGGACCCTTCAAATATGACCTTGTTAAAACCTTTAAAACCAATACCTTCAATGTCTCTTTCAATGTCTTTGTCTTGAAATGAGTCATTGGTCCATTTGGAACAAGTAATGAGTCTTTGCTAGTGTTTATAAGTCTACTCACGTCATACCCTCTATCCTCGAAAGGTTTCAACCTCAAATTAAAACTTGTGTCAAACAAAGGAAGATATGCAACATTAAATGTAGCACTAATATAAAACTCACCTAAAATATCAATTTTGTAGGTATTGTCATTGATCCCTCTCCATAACTTGAAATTGACCATCATGACAAGGCTATAATTTTTATTTTCTCTGGTTAGGAAACCATTTCTTATGCATATGCACTCAAACTCAATCACTTGATTGGGAAAACAACTTGTTTATGCTTTTTTATTAGTTTGAGAAGCATACAATTTATTCTTTTTCTGAATTTGAAAATGAACCTTCTTGTGCATTTATTGGACCATTTTTATCTTTTTTTTCACCATCTAAACTTACTTTTTCTTTAATAAGCAAAGGAATCAAGTTCATAGAAATAAAATTATTGCATTCATAAACAACATCAAAAGGAGAAAATTCATGGTAGAATGCATAACTTACTCTAAGCAAATTCAAAAAAGACAACACATTATTCCGAACTTTGTGGATTCTTTTGTAATATTTATGTTTCTATTTATATTATCATTTATTAGTTTAAATAATCAAGTTCAGTAAAAACAATTAGATAAACTAAATTTAGCATGGTGATTTAGGGCAAGATTTTTCCCATCTAACTCTTTTCTATCTTTTAGCATCAGGATTCATCTCAGCCCAACCAAATTTAAAAGATATCCTTCTATTTTCTTTGTATTTCAATTATAGTTTTCATTCTCATCATTGTTCTTTGTTTGTTTAAATTCTTTATTGTATTTTTCTTTTAGATTTCATCCCTTGAAAAGCTTAGAAGGTTTCCTTTCATTATCAATTTATTTCAATTCTAGTTCTCATTATTTTAAATTATTTTTTTTGTTTTAATTTTTTTATTCATTTTTCTTTGCAATTTCATCATTTGATATTTGATTATTTGAATTTTTATATAGATTTAACCCTCATTGTTTATTGCTATTTTTATATTATTCTTTTAATTGATCTAAATTGCAGATTTATCATGCTAACTCAGATTGGTTCGGGGTTTTGACATCATTTTGTTTTATTTGATTTTTATATAATATAATTTTCAAACTCACAAAAAACTTGAACTGTTTCTCATTTTAATTTAATTCAATTTAATTTATTATTTAAAAAAAAAGAAGCTATGTCAACCCATGCCAGCGTGCTTGTGCTTTCTTTTTTTTAGTCCATTGATTTTGTTTTGTCCCTTTTATTCTTCCTTGTTATTTCATTCTTTGATTTGTTTTGAATTTTTATGTTATCTTTTTCTATAAAATTTAGACCGTTCTTTTGCAGTTTATTTTGTAATTACAATATTATTTAATATAGTGTACAACCTTTTTTTAAAAAAAAAACAAAGTAATATATTTTCAATCCTTTAAAATAAAAATGAATTGTTTCATTAGTTAAAACTTTTTTAAAGTTCTTTTTTTATTGAGATATAAAATCTTCTTTTTGTAACAGAGCTTTTTTTTCAACCCTTTTTTTTTGTCATCTTATTAAAATAAAACAACCTAATTTGACACAATTATATCTATAACTCAAATCATAAATTTTTGTAAACATGTTTGCAACACCTAAATATTATAAAAAAGAAAGAAAAAAAAGCCCATGATATAACACGGGTCCTCAAACTAGTGAATTGCATTTCTTATGTAGCCAACAAAATTTTCTCTCATGTTTTTTAATTTAACTGTATTATATAGTTATATATTTATTGTCTCATAATTTTAAAAAACATATACTCAATTTAAGGAAATTATTTGATCTTAAAAAAGTGTCTTGTATTATTTCATACGTGAAAGGTCATTACACGGTTCTATTTGTTCATTAATAGAAACAAATATAGAAATAGAAGCAACTCCTGAATTGAAATGAAAACGACTAAATATCAACCATCAATGATTGATGATCCTGCGGATCCATAATAATTTGGAACATTATAGAATTTTAATTTAATTATATATAGTACAAAAAGAAATTGTTCCAATCACAAAATATTTATGTGTAATAGAAACATTAACGAAGATTTCTACTCATAATAATTTTCATAGGTTATAGTAATATTTATTATTAGAGTCCATACATAGTTTATATCAAGGTCAAAATAAAATTAACAATATTTAAATTTTTTGTTTAAATAAAAATGCTAAAAGAAATATCTTGGACGGGCCATCTCTCTTTTTTAGTTAAAGTGGTTAAAATTCGATTAAAAAAAAACTTCATTTTGTTATTGTTTCTTAATGTAATAAAATTTGAGTGCCGTTGCAAATCTTGAAATCATGCTAAGCTTGGAAGCAAATTACTTGAAGGATAAGTGTCAAACCATCTCTCAAAACATTATACATAATGAAAAAACATTATATATGTGAGGCTTTATTATTATTATTATTATTATTATTATTATTATTATTATTATTATTGTTTTACAACTAAGGAGAGAAAATGAACGTCAAGGTCTCTATATATTTTCATATTTTCTCCCGGAGCATGCAACAAGTTACAAAACTCGTTTTGCCCTTTATTTCCCCGAAGAAAATGAAGGCATACGTGACAATAAAGGACACGTTTAGTGGGCCTAATGAACACGTTTAGTGGGCCCATATTACTCATTGGATAAGCAACGGCCACCACCTTCGGGGCAAATTCACACTCCCTCCTCTTTCTGCCCTTCATAGAGTTGAGCATAGGTGTTTCTTTGAGATCATCATATTAAAATTGATGTAAAATATTAAAAAAATTAATTTAAATTAAAAAATAAAAATAAAAAAATTACATTTTTTAAAACCCCCTATTAAATCTACCGTTCTTTTTCAGACAAAGAAGGATATTTGAGGCCCCATCGATGTCCCCCTAAAGTACAGGTAGAGCCCGAGGAGAGCATCGTCATCATCATCAGCTTCGTCCTTGCCAAAACCAATGGCAATGAGGTAACTTCCCAACTCAACTCCCTTGTTCTCATCCAAGCACTGTCCAACATTAACAGCTGGTGCTATAAATACAGAAAAATCCCATCTTCATCATCTTGCACTAAAAAAAAATAAAGAGAGAAATATAGGAGAGAGAGGGGAGAGAGAGAAGATATTCTTGGGAGAGAAATTAATGATGCCTGCAAGCGACTCTACTACACCTGGTGTACATGCAGGATTTCAAGATAGGAATTCTCCAGTCCCTTACCTCTTTGCTAGTCTAGCTTTAATGCTGGCACTCATTGCTTTTTCATTGATAATTCTAGCTTGCTCTTATAGAAAATCATCTTCCAACTCGTCTGGTGATCCCGAGGCTCAAGAAAAATCTGTTAAACAAGTTGAGATGAGAGCAGAAATGGAGCCAAAGATTGTTGTCGTCATGGCTGGTGATCATATCCCTACTTACTTGGCCGAGCCAGTTTCTTGAAATTGCCTGAACAACAAGCTAGTTCAAGATCATGATCTTTGTTCTAGTATTTTATAGTTCAGCCCTTTTTCTACGCGGAAATCAACATGTAAATTGATGGTTTGAGTAAAATAAAGGATGTTAATTCCTTGTAGATCTATATATGATAAGATTCTCTAGCCGGGTTTTGTTTTTTCTAGGTTTAGTGTGATCACTGCATGATTATGGTGCGAGCTCATGCCTGAGCAAGCTAAAGATGCCTTCCGGAAAGAGAGCTTTAAAGGCAACGCAAATGATATTCCACGAGCTACCTAGTTCCAAAGGGATCATTCTTTTTTATATATATATATATATATATATATCCCTCTTTTTTTACTCGCTTATTGCTTTTTCATGTGGGAAATGTGAACCAAGTAGAGGAAAATATTTGAAACGGCACAAAAGTTATAAGGCTTTTAAGACATGAAATTAATTATATTTTTGTCCCTAATGAAAGATAATCGGTGACAAAAAAAAAACTAGAGCATATTAAAAAAACAAAATCCTGAAAATCTCCATCGACAGCCTCTTACAAAGTTGAAGCCAGTGCATATGATATGGAGTTTAGAGTGGAGACCTGGATCGATGAACAAGTAAATCGGTATAAATGAGTCTATTCTGTGTTGAAAAACGCGGATGCAAAGAGTTCATTATTTTAAGACAACAACGTAGACACAATAGCTAACGATGGACTTAGACATTGAAGAATATGACAAGTACTGTTGGATGGCAAAAAAATCATGTGTTTAGGTCTTAATTAATCAGCCACATCATATAATAGATGTACCTATTTATGATTTAATATACCCTAATCTTCATGCAATTAGATCTATCGTTCTCATAATCTAACAAGGTAATTTTATGTACTTGTAACTATTGGAGAATTCAGTGATATCTCTTTATAAGTGTTGTTATCCATTTTTGGAGTTTCTCATAAACAAAAAATATAAAATAGAAAGGGAAAAATTATACGTATGTATTGTTTATATTAAAAAAAAGATTTTATTTTGTTTATTTCTAATATGTTTCAATACAAACTTATAAGTAAGAAATATTCTTGATATTAAATAAAAAGATGGTTTCTTTTATATTTTTTAGAACATTTAAGTTTTTTACCTATTAAGATAAGAATCTCTCTATTGAAATATATATTTTTTAAACTATAGATTGACCAACAATTTAAAAATACAACAAAAATTTAATTCATATTAGAGAAATAAACAATGCAGTGTACATTATATGTATGTATAGATGGATGGATGGATGGATGGATGGATGGATGTATTGATCCATCTTATATTCTTCCCTCATGGAAGGATTTGTCAGTCGTGATTGGTCAAAGTATAGTAGAAAACTGAAAGTGGCATTGTAAACGTAGAGATTTATAAGCTGACTGACTTGGTCATGCACTGTCTTTCTGATATTTATAGTCGCCACCAGTGGGTCCTTGGTAACAACATTTTCTAGTGCCATCAGGCCAACTATCTTTGACAAATGGAAGAAAGAATTGCTATTTAACTTCCTAGTTTCCTGATGGGGTTAGTAAACGTGGCCACTCGAAAATGTATTATAATTGTTTTCCTTGCTTTATTATTATTGGTCGAAAGAGAAATTAATGAAAAGGGTAATTTAGTGTGGAATAAAACACAAGAGTAAGTACAAATATGTGGTTTGTAGCTTAAGTATGGCAAAAAGTGTCAGGGAAGTGCATTTCAACATCAATTACGATAGCGATTTCCATTATCTAGGTTTTGAATGTTTTAAAATTTATCCAACAACTCTTGTTGTGAATTAATTTTAAATTTACAGCATTTCCATATAAATACATCATAAGCTTAGTTTTTAATGTTTTTATGAGATATATAAAGATGGGGATTTGATTGGAAAGTAAGAGAGAGAAAAATGACAGTGTTTGAGAGGAATGAAGGGTCGTAATGTCCAAGAACAATAGAAACAAAACGAACAGTGTTGTTCAGTAAAGTGGTAGAGTTATATGCCTAACGTCTCTCGGAGGCGTAACATAATAGTAGAGAACATGCGATCTGTATAACAAGTTTCAAGTTTGAATTAGAAAGTGCATTATGTGTTAAAGTCTGGGACAACCAGAATTTTACTCGCTAATCTGGAATCTACATAATACGTTTTTTGAGAATGGGGTTTCATCGCATAAAAAAAAAGCTATATGCCTAACTCTAGATTAAAGTCTAAATATATTATACTCGTAAGTAATACAGACATGCTAAATAAAAGATGTTCAATAAAAATCTAGTGTTTATATATATATATATATATATATATACATATATATATATATATATATATGTATATATATATATATATATATATATATATATATATATATATATATATTTAAAACTATAAGAATACAAAAGCATAAATAAAAAGAATTGTACCATGCATACTAAATGTGTAATTAAAACTTGCAATTAATATTAATTCATAGTTCTACTATGCATACTAGTAATAAGATTTAAAATTAAATAACAAACGATATTTACTTGTTGAAACTGCTTACTGTAATTAAAACAAAGGTGTTTTCAATTTTCCTATTAAGATTTCATCAATACCACTTTAGTTTTGATGCACTTCTAATAAACAAGGTATTTGAACCAAAGAATATGAAAAATTAAATATCTCTCGACATGAAGAACTTAGTTTAGATACCTAACGAGCCATAAACCCGCGCTCCGCTACAGGGATTAAAATTTTTTTTTTTGTCTAGTTTTAATATATATAAGTTTTTTATTTTGTATTTTGGTTTTTATTTTTTTATTTTTTAGTTTAGTTTCTAAAAAAGTAAAATTACTGAGATACCCCATTAATAATTCTTGGTTTTTATCTTATTTGAAGGTATTATGATTATTATACTATGCACATAAATGAAAAAAAATTAAAAATACCTTTGATACCATGACATTATTTTACACACATTTTACATAATAAAATAAATATATAAAAAACTAATATACATTTTAAAAAGTTCTACGACGCTACACGCGTCATCCGAAATGTGCATGAGCTCTGAAATTGATGTCGTGCCCACAACACCCGACATAAAATATAATTAAAAATTGGTAAATTACCAATACATCCCTATAACCAACTCTTGGATTTTGTCTTATAGGGGGTATATATGTACTTATACAACTCGTGGTGCGCATCAGCTGACCCGGACACCCCGATTATAAAAAAAGGGTACGAGGATTAGTCACGGTACGCTTAAGCTCACCCAGAGCCCCCGGTTATAAAAAATATATAAGTGAAAAAAAAAGTATAAGCATGAAAGCACTGTAGCAATCCATATTGTTTTTTTTTTTAAAAAATCAGTCCGGGAATTAGCCGTGGTGCTCTTAAGATGGATCGGAGACCCCGATAGAAAAAAATAAGTGAACATAAAAAAGTATAAGAAAAAAAATAATAAATTGGTCCAGGAATTAGTCGTGGTGCGTCCAAGTTAGCCTGGACACCATGATTATCAAAAAACAAATTTGGTCCAGGAAGTAGTGGTGGTGCACTTAAGCTTGCCTGGAGATCCTGGTTATAGAAAAAATATATAAGTGAAAAACAAACAAAAAAAAAGTATAAGTGTGAAAGAAATGTAGCAATCCATATTGTTTTTTAAAAAATTCACTTCAGGAATTAGTCATGGTGTGCTTAAGCTGACCCGAAGACCCCGGTTATAAAAAAAAAATATAAGTGAACAAAACAAAAGTATAAGAAAAAAAAGGAAAAAAATGTATCAGCGAGAAAGCACTTAAGAAAAAAAAAAGTGGGTTTAGGGATTGTCGTTGTATGCATAAGTTGGCATGGACACCCTGGTCATAAAAAAAAATTAGATCTGAGGATTAATCGTGGTGCTCTTAAGCTAGCTTGGACACCCTAATTATATATATAAAAAAAAATATATAAGTGGAAAAAGAAAAAAAAATATAAAAAAGTATAACAGGAAAAAAAAATGTTTTGGGGAAAAAAACGAAAAACAATATAATAAGAAAAAAAAAAAAACATAATAAGAAAAAAAAAAGGCAAAAAAAGAAGAAGCAAAAAACAGGGAAAAAAACATTGTAGCGGGAAAAGCATTGTGGCAATCAACAAAGCTATGTGTGGGGAGCTACAATGCTTTCCACACACTATTTACAACCCATATTGTTTTTTTTTAAAAAAAATGGTCCAGGAATTAGTCGTGGTATGCTTAAGCTGACCCGGAGACCCCAGTTATAAAAATTTTTTTGGTCTGGGCATAAGGAAAAAAAATATATAAGTGAAAAAAAAAGTATAAGGAACAAAAATTTAAAAAATAATAAATTGGTACAGGGATTAGTCGTGATACGCGCAAGCTGGCCTGAACACCCTAATTATCAAAAAACAATTTGGTCCGGGGATTAGTCGTGGTGCACTTAAGGTGACCCATAGATCCTGGTTATAAAAAGAATATATAAGCAAAAAATAATAATAATAAAAAGGTTAAGCTGACTCAGAGACCATTGTTATAAAAAAATATATAAGTTAAAGAGAAAAAAATAAGCGTGAAAGAACTGTAGCAATCCATAGTGTTTAAAAAACAAATTCGTTCCGAGAATTAGTCGTGGTGTACTTAAACTGGCCCGTAGACCCCGGCTGTAAAAAAATGTATAAGTAAACAAAACAAAAGTATAAGAAAAAAAAAAGAAAAAAAAGTATCAGCGGGAAAGCACTTTAGCAAAAAAAAAATAGGTCTGAGGATTAGTCGTGGTACGTATAAGCTGGTCTGGACAACATGGTTATAAAAAAAAAAAATGGATCCGATGATTAATTATGGTGCGTTTAAGCTAATCCAGACACCCCGATCATAAAAAACAAAAATATATATATAAGTGGAAAAAGAAAAAAAATTAAAAAAAGTATATCCAGCAAAAAAAATATTTCATGGAAAAAAATGGAAAAAAATATAATCAGAAAAAAATGGAAAAAAAAAACTATATAAAAAATAGATCCGAGGATTAATTGTGGTGTGCTTAAGTTAGCCCAAACACCTCGATTATAAAAAAAAATGAAATTATATATAAGTAGAAAAAGAAAAAAAATATAACCAGAAAAAAAAATATTTCATGAAAAAAAAATAATTAGAAAAAAAACGAAAAAAGAAAAGAAAAGAAAGAAAGAAAAAAAGAAAGAAAAAAATAATTAAAAAAATAAATAAAAATGAAACATAATAAAAAAAAACAAAAAGCAAAAAAAAAAAAAGAGAAACACTGTAGAAATCCACCGTGCTTGTGCTTTGTGTGGGGAGTTACAGTTAATTCCCCACACGGTTTAGATTTTTTGTAATTCTCGATTGCATAATCATTGGGTGCATGCGGAGTTACTGAAACACCATGCTACCTGCCACGTAGCATCACATGGTGTTGCGAAGCTATAATTGCAGATGCATCAATAAAAGAATTTGTTAGTATTTAATTTTAGTATAAATCATCAATTTTCTAGTATTCAAAAAATGTATACACATCAGATCTGCGCTCCAACGATGGCAATTAATTGATTAAAGAATAACGAGAGGTCTTTTATAATAATTATTATTATTTATGAAAAAAGAGAAAAAAAAGACGTGAGTGATGCATGCACTTTGAATGTCTGCTGGGCAGATTGTAACTCTTTGAATAGTCTAAAAGGAATGAAGCCATCGAGGTTTTTCAATTCAACTAATTATTCCAGTTAGTGGAGGACTTAAAAAACTTTACGTTTCCATACAAATTTCTCTCATCTCTAATAAAAGCAATCATCTACTACTTGACCTAATAAACTCCCATATATATATATATATATATATATATATAAACCTAAATTGCATTGCCAATTGACATTTATTATTCATTGATATAGTAAAACCACTATAATTTTTGCCATTCCACAGAAAAAACCAAAGGCTTATAGCTTGGAAGTAGTTTGATTTTTAACATGATCTATATTAGTTATTATATAAGTTTGATCGGGGTATATATGACCTTTTCTATTATTAGAAACATTAAAATGACTTATTTAAACTCCATGTAAAAATAATAATGGTGTTTACTAAGTATAATTAGGCTTTTTTGTTTTTTAAAAAGATATCTTTACCCTTGAAATCAATTAACAAATGAGTCATTAGTCTAAGACCTAATGGTATTTTCACATGAATTGTTTTATACGCATTGTAGAGTCCTCGTCCTCTTCCTTTTAGTGTGATACATGGCAATGGTGATGAAGCTGTTATCGCTAGCAAGCCTTTTTTTTCTTTCTTTTTATTTTTCTTTCTCTCTCTTCCATTAAAAGTTACAGATTAATCCTCTTTGTTATTGATATTTCAATTTATGTCCTAACTATTTTCATTTCTAGTTTTTGTTCTTGACTCTTTAGTGAAAGATTTATTTAATTTCAATGCAGTTTTTAAATTATATTTTCCATGTATTATTTTGGCCCTTGTTTTTTTATTTTTTACATTTACTAATATTTTTTCCAAGTTAACCCTCTAATTGATAATTTGTAGTTGCCCTCTAATTGCATTTTATTTTGAAAATTAAATGTTTGATTTGCAGGGATTGATTTTCATTGTTTTTTCATGAATGATGCTTTTAGTCTAATGATTCGGACTATAAGTTTGAAATTTAATGTAGTATAAATTTTGTTATTTATATTTTTTTGATTTCATTATTAGATTTTTGTTTCTATAGAAAAATAAAAAAGAAATCATCATTCAACATTGATTGCTATTTATTTTGATATTTATCTTCTTTTGATTTTTTTTCAATTTCATTCATGATCATTTGGTTTGATTTTATTTTTATATTAGATTTGATCTTCTTTCTTATAATTTACTTATCCTATACAAATTGAATTTATTTTTCAATTTCATCTTTGGAATTTAATTTCAATTTATTTTTATGTCAAATTTGCTCCTCATTCTCTTTATTATTGTTTAAGGTCTTTTTTATTGTATTTTTTTTATGTAATTTCATCTCTCAACCTTTTTAATGGGGTTAGTCTCAATCTCACAAGTAGGGTCATGGATTTCAAAGGTTAACACGATTTGATTTTAGTCTATTTTAATTTTATTTAAATAAAAATTAAATTTAACCTTACAAGCTTTAATTATTTGGAAATTATCTTCATTTTCCTTTATATTTATTTTTTATGGGATCAAATATCTTGAACTTTGTTATTTCTTTATCAAATATTGGTTTATTTAATTAAATTTGTGTATAATTATTTTTATGATTAGAAATGTTTTTATATCTAAAAACACGATGAAAAACCTATGTATTTATTTTTATTGAGAAAAATATATTTGACTAGCATAAAAATGCGGTCATATAGCCAGTGAATGTAATTTGCACATGAAACCCATTGTCTGCCTTGCAATGATGGTTTGAGAATAAAAATTAGTCATGTAAAAATCACATGGTTTTTATCAGCGTTTTGGCTTAAAAATCTTGTCAAAATGATAGATTATGCACTTAATTATGTATATTTAAAGATAAAATTAACTAAATTACAAATATATGAAACTTGAAGATCTGAACAATCAATCAATTAAGTCCAATTCTTTGGTTAAATTCTTTCTACGGCGACGTATTATCAACTCAAGCAAAACAAAAGTAGAGAGAGAAAACATATTTAAAGTCATACGATGGGCTAATGTGACATCAGCCAACAGATTTGCCACAAATATAATTTCCAAACGGGAGGATCATGAAATTACTAGCTAGGTGGATTGAATCTTCCCTAAATCTCCACTGCTTTATGTCTGGCTCATGATCTACACTGAAAAGCATTCTATACATAATCAAACATGTCTAGCAAGTTGGGCTGTGATTTATTTATTTTTAATCTATTTTCATACTTTTTGTTTGAAGTTATATTCGATGGAACATGTGATTGAATTGTACTTTTTTTATTATTATTTAATATGGGTGTCTAAATCAGTTTATACATATCTTGACTAATTTTATAGATCCTAAAGTTAACGATCATATAAATTTTCTAGTGATCATCATATTAGTAATTATAGAGTTCTAACCATGAAATCTCTAAACTGAAAAACATGAAAGAAAGACCAATGATGCATTCCCTGTAGCTTTGTTAAGAGAGAAAAATAAAATATAATGTAGTTAAACAAATATTTTATTTTTTTATTTCATATTTTAATGTTAATATTAAAAATAAATATATAAAAACATATCCTGGTACAAAGCTAAAGGGAATTATAGTACAAAGTTTATTCCAGGGATGACATCTCATAATGTGAACTACACCCAAAATGGAACCATTCTACCCACCAAATCACAAACAAAGCTTAATGGTGGGGTGAAGTGGTTGCAAAAAGAAATCTAAACCAGATCTCTCCACCTTAAAAAAATTCCAGTGGATGTCCCTTTACCAAGTTTCTGGTTGGAACTAATCAATTAATGTTGATTTATGTTCGTCATTTTTAGTCATAATTTTAAATATATATATATGATTAAAATTGCTATGAGATGGATTTTTGAATGCAAGATAAATAAAAAACATGTCAATTAAAAATCAGATTATTTTAACTTTTATTAAATTAAAATTTAAAACACATTAATTGTGCATGAGATTCATTATAAAACCAAAAGTTATATAACTAATCACTTTGTTTTTTGTGATGTTGGTGTGATGACAAAGTTCTTGTGATCTGCACAACAAGTCTCAAGTTTGAGTGAGGGCATGTATTTATTGTAAGAATCTAAAACAATTAAAATGTTGCTCGCTTACCTGAACTCATAAAATATATTTTTCAGAAAGTGAACAGAGTGCTTACGATCTACACAACAAATCTCAAGTTTGAGTCAGGGCATGCATCTATTATAAGAACCTGAAACAACTAGAATTTTACTCGCTTACCTGAACCCATAAAATATATGTTTCAGAAAATGAAGTTTACTCGCATAAAAAAAAATTAATCACAATACTACATGTTATTTTTAGAAGGTGTTTAGAAATATGATAGTGATTACTTTTGAAATTATTGTATACTTTGAAATATATCTAAATAACATTAGTATTTTAAATTTAATTTTAATATTAGTATATCAAAATGAGTAAAAAAAATACTAAAAAGTAGATTTAAATTTCTTATTAAAAAACATGTGGAACATAAATAGCATCCGCGAAAGTTCAAAATCTCTCTCTCTATTCCCCAGCACTATACGAATCAGCAGGATATGGATGATCCTAAGAAACCCTACACTGAAGTGACATGACAAAGGGTGCGCATAATAATTCAATTTGAATTGTTCCCCAAAACTTTAGCTGATGTTACATGATTGACAAGAACGTCCAGGTTGCTCCTGAAGATCAGATCGGGAGATTCATCGACGGTTTATTACTGCGTTTTTGAAAAAAAAAATATTTTTTTAATTTTTTGTTTTAAATTATTTTTTAATTTTTTTTGTTTTAATTATTTTAATATATTAATATGAAAAATTATTTTAAAAAATAAAAAAAATATTTCAGTATATTTTTAAACTAAAAATGTTTTAAAAAACAATTTCAATGCGTACCATTCTTCTTGTATCAATGCAAAGGAAACGATGGTGAGCGATGATGCTGTGCCTTGCTTTATTTACACTTTGACTGCCTGATGGCAACTGCTGGTGTCTATGTTTTCTGCATTTGGTCAAATCAAGCCCTTTATGAACCCTGCATTTCAAAGGGCAATTTAGGGGCGTATGGAAATACGTTTCCAAAGGTTTTTTTTTAAAAATAAAGGTGTTTGGAAATGTATTTTGAAAGTATTTTTTAAATAAAAATAATTTTTTTATTTTTAAATTATTTTATATGCTGATATCAAAAATAATTTTTAAAAATAAAAAATATATTATTTTAATATATTTCTAAATAAAAAATAATAATAAAAAACAATCTGAATCATACTATGTATCAATTATCAATTCACCGGCACAAACATACAAATTTCTTACACATTCAATGTCCAGATGAATCCCATACCATATGATGATATGCTGGGATTTGGCATGCTCCAAAACCCGTTTAGCATATTTGGAAATATATAAGAAGTAGAGGGACTATATGTAATTCTTAACTAAAAATTATTGAGGTTCAAAACTCAATTTTCTAATTAAATAATATTGATATTTTTTTATATATAAAAAAGTTAAATATTGTAAGCTGGTTCAACTTCTTCTCACACCGCACAAGTCTTGTACAAGCCTCCTCTCATATCTGAATAATGTATATTAAACATTAACATTCTCAGAAAGATACATAAAGGACCAATTTCTTCGATGAATTAGGTTGTTTTAAACTGTATTTTAAAAATATTTTTAAAAAATAAATAAAAATATTATTTGAATAAAAAATACTTTAAAAAATAATATAAATAATTGTATGTTAATTTGTCCTTGTTATAGTCATGTCCTTGCCTAGGAAGGCTATCTTGCTAGCCAGGCTTCTCTCTCCTGGACTTTTTATCTTTTACAATATTGCTGAATTTTGTTAGTGGAAGCAGCTGCTTGCAAAAGTAAGCCGTTCCATCATGCCCGCTTGAACTTTTCATGAAAATTGGTCTTTGCAAAGCTAAGTAGATATATATTTTTCCTTTTTTTTTTTGTATTTCTGATAATATTTAATCTATTAAAAAATAGATTTTATAGTTGCTTTTAGATAAAATATTTTAGATCTAATAACTCATTTAAAAAATTAACATCATTTTATTAAAAAAAACATATTTTTTAATATTTTTATCGGGTTAATCGAGCGATACAAAATTGATTTTTCTAGTAATTTTCCAATTATTTTGATTTTTATTAACGATATTCATAAATAAATAAATATTGATAAATTTTTATCCTTAAATTGCAGGAAATAGCCACCTACAATTTTAAAGCAACATATGAAGTCAGAAGAGGAAAGGTGATCTATGAACAAAAAATTTTTTGTTGAATAAAGGCAATGCTAGGTATTATTTCAATGAAGGCCACATCGAGGCAGTAATAATGGTAAGAAAAGACAAACAGTGACTGAATATGGACCATGGGCTAAAAATAAAACTACAAAATAAAAGGAAAATAGAAGAAAATAAAGGGGTGTTGATAGAGGTAAAGTTGCTTTAATCGCTATAATTTCCTATTACTTAACAAACCCTGTAACCCTTATTATGTTCTAGATCAAAATTAATTATGTTAATTACATAATTAACTCCTTTTATTTTTTAACCCCTGAAAAACCTAAAAGCCCAATGTTTTTCTCTCTATGAAAATAAATTATTTAGATAGAGGGAGGTGATGATTAGATGACAAAAAAATATATATATTTATAGGCTAAAAAAATATTCTAATAAAACCAAACTCAAACCATGATGAAACGAGGCATCCGCTTTTTAATAGTTACGGTGACATATAATTATAATTTTTTTTTATTAACATGGGTGTTTGGGTCAGCTTGCGTACACCTTGACTAATCTCATAGATCTTGAAGTTAATGACCATTAAACCTTTCACTGACTATTATATTAGTAACCATAAGGCTCGAATCTGAGATTACAGAGGGAGCAAACCTCTTAATTCTAAAATTATAGCACTGAACCACCTACTAGATGATTATATTTAATTATAATTTTAACTTCACAAGCTTTAACCCTAAATATGAGTTACCACACATTAATTTGATTTTAAATGTGCTAATTAGCCATGTTCTAAACAAAATCTAATCACAAAATCTCTATCATCCACTACAACACTCGGGAACAATTATCTTCTAGAGATTGCCTAGCAAACGCGTCTAACTAGCCAGGCAACTCTCTTGAACCTTCTCTTTTATGATTACAGAGTATTGCTTTATTTTTACTTTAATTTTTCTATTTTGATTTATTTTCTGTCACCAAAAGTTTCTTTCTTTCTTATTATATACTGAATTTGTTAGTGGACACGGCTGCTTGGAAACGCAAACATGTCGATCCTTCTCTGCTTGAATTTGGTAGGAAAACGGTTCTTGACAAAATGAGACGTCTGTGGCCGAATAAGATCTCCCCAGGAAAGATCCAATCTCTTGCTTGCAAAACCAATAGCTTCTTTTCTTTGTCGCTGCACGGAACCAATATTTCTTTGTTCTAATCTGATATTCGCCGTGGAAAGTCTAGCTTTCATGCTATAAATACAAATTACTATAAACCCCATTAATATATTGCACTGCAAACATAAACCCTAGTGAGAGAGGGAAGTAGAGAGAGGGACTCGTTGGAGATGAGGCCGTCTACTACCACCTCAACAGCTGCGCAAGGAGGATTCTGGCATTGGAACTCTCCCTGTAGCTTACGTCTTTGTTGGTCTAGCATTCATGTTGGGTCTTATCACAGTAGCATTGATAATTCTAGCTTGTTCCAATATAAAATCTTCTACGAGCGAGGCTGAAGATGAAATCCCAGCAAGACAGCTGGAAATACAGGTGGAATCTGAGCCAAAGATTGTTGTGATCATGGCTGGGGATGATAATCCTACATACTTGGCCAGGCCTGTCTCTTGCAACTGTCCCAGTGAACAAGTTTAAGCTGATCTAGTTATTTATATCAATCTAGCTTCAACTGGGAACTGAAGCATCCTTTTGTAGTTTCTCTTGAACTCTCTTGTAGTGATTCATTTTTGGCTTTTGTTTTAATTTCTAAATTTGCGGAATATGTAAAGATCTCCAGTATAGAAATCAAATGATGATATTTTCTAGCTAGCTGGTATAATCATTCCTTTTCTTTTCCATTTTTATTGGTTATTAAATTCTGGGATTGTTCTGTTTAATGTTCATTCGAGGAATCAAGCTGTAATAGTCTGTCAAATTAGTCCAATCCATCTCTTTTCTTCTGGTTTTTGTAAAAGAGTTAACGGTAGTGAACGCTAGCAGGATCAAGGAAGCACTCAAACGTTAACAGCACAAGAAGTGGACAAAACAGAAAGGCTAGTCTTCAACATTTGGTCCGTTAAATTGAGGTTGTTCACATTGATCTGTTTCAGAATTTGAAAAAGAAAATAGCTAAGAGAGGGACAAAGAGAGCAAGAACAAAACTACTAGGTCCCGATACCAAGGACTACACAGTAGAACGAGAAATTCTATTGATAATGCAAATACATGCGTCGTATAATCTGTCGCACATCAAATTACAGCTACGGCATAACGTTTCTTTCACATCTTCATTCATTAACTTGAGATATCAGATATTGGCACCAGCTGCATGACGTGAAATCTTTTTTTTCAAACACACGTCAGTGCTATCTTCGAGGGATGAATTCTCCATCCTGACATCCTCATCCATGTTTCCTTAAGAGGATTGACTATTCGAGGTGTCATTTTTTTCCACTGCGTTGCTTTCTCTTTGACCTTTGAGGTCTAATCACAGCGATTATCGCCTAAATCAACATGCTACTACCGCAAAAATGGATTTATATACTAAAAATAATAATAAAGACTAAGAGAAGAAATGGGAATTAATATGCCTGGCTTACCTTTTACTTTAGTCATTTGCCAGTCATCACAACCGTGTAATTTGTCAAAAGAAGGTCTTCAAAAATTATAATAATTTAATAAGGTATGTATTAAGCAAACTATCATTGACTGAAGGAATGAAAAATAGGATTTGTTTTCCGTGTTGGGTTAGGCTAACGAGAGACGTGGCGACTCGAAAAAGTATTATGAAGCTGTTTGAAACGGGAATTAGCATTTACCAGAGTTCCAAATAAACTGCGAAATAACAGTTGCCTGTTGGAAAATTAATGAATCCATTTACAAGGATCGATGGTGATAGCTGACAATGTCTCCTTTCCCTCATGATTCATGAGGCATGTTTAAATAAATCAAAAATTATCCATACATTGCGTTGTTCTTGTAACAACGAATTTCATTATCGAAAAAACAAAACGTAATAGATTTTATTAACTTAATGAGAAAGTGGTTTCACACCTATACATGGTAATATCAAACAAATCAAGTAGCCTAGTTGGGACAAATTTCTTGAAATATTTAACCATAATTAAAACATGGGTATGCATAGAGAAATCATATATCATTTTCCAACGGAATAATTCCTTAGAGTTCATTTACCTCTAAGTCCTACTAACGGTATCAAACAACTTTTTAAGATGTATAATTATAATATGAGCAATATATTCTCATGCTACCTTTGAAGTTTAAGTGATTTACTAGCTAACATCACACATGTAGTGTCGTGGGGTCAGTGCGATAGTGCCCGGGATTTTGGGAATCGTCACCTACTAGTATTAATTATTTGCGTTATTTTTAGCATTTTACAACGTCATCTCAAAATGATTCAAATTTTAAATGTTTTTTTTCAATGCGTTCGGATTTTAACATGTCATTTTCAAAATCATTGAATTTTGTCTTTGAATTGACGTTGATGTTGTCCTGTTTAAAAAAGAACCAAAAAATAACAAGAATAAATCAAGAATAAAAAAAAATCGACAAAAGAACCAAAGTTGAAAAGGAAGGAAACAAGAGACCAAAATCAAAATTTCAGAGTTTTAGCCAATTTTTGGACCTTTAAGTAGGCTTATATTTAAATATCTAGAACTAACCAAAAAGTTCCCAAAATTATTCAGAGTTTTAACCATTTTTTTAATTGTAATATTGATGTACAAGTCACACAAAACTCACTCGCCTTCTAGGATAGATGAACCCCTATTACGATATTTGACAGTTTCATTAAGGTTAATTTTAGCATATACTTGAAGAGATATGTTTCAACTAATAGCAATTTCGTGGTTGATCAACAATTTAGGATGAGATCACTACTTGAAACATTTTTTTTATGATTATTGTCAAGATGCACACATATAATTATATAAACGATCTTGAGAGAATCTAAGAAATGGATTACTTGTTGAGCTCTTTTATGATGAATTAAGTAACACCAAACTTGGGGTCATGGTTAGGCTTGATAAACAATGAGAGCAATAATCATCATAGACAACCCATATTAAGCATTGCACTTATATTTGAGGGTACGACTAACGTGTGATAAATTTTATTGAGCTACCGAATCAAAGAACTGATAAAGCCTAGAGGAATGAGTGAAAGGACCCTATGAAGATAAAACATCAAAGAAATGAGGGGAACTATATTTCAAACTATACAAGGATGCATGCATGTCATCTAACCCCAATACATTGTATATATGGTTTTGGATTTTCAAGGAAGACTCTTATTGAAATCCAACAATATTTTAATGAATTAGAATTGACAAAGAAAGAATCTTTTTTTATGATAGCAAGGAGTTCAAAGTTTTCAAACCCTGCAATCTAGAAATTTTAGGTAGCCCCTATAAACAAGAGGTATCGAGTTGTTAAACCATATAATTAGTAAATATCAATTCAAGTCTTGAAATAGAGAAATTTCAGGCCGACCCTAAGAACAGAAGGTACCCAGAGTTTGAACCCTACAATCAGGAAACATCAGTTCAAGCCCAGCAATTAGTAAATTTTAGGTCAAACCTGCTATTAAGAAATGCCAAGTTGCCAACTCTATTATCAAGAAATCTAATTCAATCCAATCATCAAAGAGGACATTTGTCAAAATTGCAACAACCAAGAAAATTCATCAAAGAAAGAAGAAAAGGTAAACCATGACATTAGAAATCCTAGTTTCCAACCATGCAAAAAAAAAAGATGAGAAGAGCATTATTGTTAGAAAATTCTCAAGAAAACAAAAAAAAGTTCAAAATTTGGTCATTAGAAATAACAACTAATTGGTGTAACATAAAAAAATTAATTTTAAAAACCCTACCATCAAGAATTTTAGTTTTAATTCTACAATCAAATTATTTTAGATTCAATAAAAAAAATGAAAAATAAGGTTTTATTTAAAAAAGTATTGCTAGATATAATCTTGAGCTAACCCAGCCAAAGATAAAAACCAAAGTTCTGGTTAAAGGGTGTATTAAAATTGAGATTTTAGGTTGATCTAACTAAGGCAAATGAAGGTTCTAGTTTAAAGGAACCACCACATGGGATCTCAAGTTAACCCAAATGAAGATAAAATTAAGACTCTAGTTTAAAAAGGGTCTCTACATTAAAATTTTAAGATGATCTAACCAAGACAAATAAAGGTTGTAGTTAAAGGGGATTGCTAATAGGATCTCAAGTTAACCCAACTGAATACAAAAACCACAATTCTAGTTAAATGAGGTCTTTATATTAAGAGTTTAGGTTGACCCAAGCAAGGAAAAAGAAGTTTCTGGTTAAATGGGATCACCAGATGGGATCTTAAGTTAACCAACTAAAAAAAACTACCAAGGTTCTAGCTAAAAGGGATTTCAAGATTGAAATTTTAGGTTGACCAAACCAAGACAAATGAAGGTTATGGTTAAAAGGGATTGTCATAAGAGATCTCAACTTAACATAATCGAAGAAAAAAAATTAAAGTTCTAGTTAAAAATGTATTTACATTAATATTTCTAGTTAACCCAACTGAGACAAATAAAGCTTTGGTTAATTTGGATCGCTATATGATATCTTAGGTTAACCCAACCAAAGAACTAGATTTTGGTTAAAAGAGCTCTCAAGATTAAGATTCCAAGTTGACCTAACTGAGGCAAATAAAGATTTTGGTTAAAGATGATTGTCAGATAGGATCTCAAATTAACCCAACCAAAAATAAATACTAAGTTTCTGGTTAAAGAGAGTATCAAAATTGAGGTTTCATTTTGACCCAACCTAGGCAAATGAAGGTTCTAGTTAAATAGGTTCGATAAATGAGATCTCAGGTTAACTCAACCAAACATAAAAACAAGGTTCTTATTAAAAGGGGTCTCAAGATTGAGATTTTCAGGTTGACCCACCCGAGATAACATTAGATGTTCTGGTTAAAAAGGATTGTCAAATGGGATCTTAGGTTGAACGAGTTTAAGGCAAAGACTAGGGTTATGGTTAAAAAGGGTCTTTATATTGATATTTCAGGGTTAACCCAACTAAAGACAGATTTTAGTTATGGTTAAAGGTTGTTACCAAAATGAGATCTCGGATTGATCGAATGTAAGATAGAAACTAAGGTTATGGTTAAAGGAGGTCTATACATTTGAGATTTGAGGTTGACATGACCAAAAACACATTAAGCTTCTAGTTAAATGAAATTGCTGAGATAAAATCTCAGGTTGACTGAGCTAAAAACAAAGATAAAGATTGTGGTTAAATAGGAAACTCTACATCAAGATTTCAGGTTGATCAAACCAAGATAAATGAAGGTTTTGGTTAAAGAGAATTATCAGATAGAAATATCAAGTTAACCCAACCGATGACAAAGACCAAGCTTCTGACTTCAGGTTGTAATAGTCTGTCAAATTAGTCCAATCCATCTCTGGTTTTGGTAAAAGAGTTAATGGTAGTGAACGCCAGGAGGATTAAGAAGGACTCAAACGTTAACAGCACAGGAAGTGGACAAAATAGAAAAGCTGGTATTCAACATTTGGTCCGTTAAATTAAGGTTGTTCACATTGATCAGTTTCAGAATTTCAAGAAGAAAATAGCTAAGACAAAGGGAGCAAAGACAGGAAGATACTAGGCCACGATACCAAGGATTAGACAGTAGAACGAGAAACTCTATTGATGATGCAAACTAAATGCGTGTCGCACATCAAATTACAGCTACGGCATAAGGTTTCTTTCACATCTTCATTAGCTTAAGCTATCAGATATTGGGCACCAGCTGAACGACGTGAAATCATTTTT
Organism: Salix viminalis; assembly: GCA_029228465.1. Taxonomy (NCBI): domain Eukaryota; kingdom Viridiplantae; phylum Streptophyta; class Magnoliopsida; order Malpighiales; family Salicaceae; genus Salix; species Salix viminalis. The sequence goes on along the minus strand of CM055429.1, from coordinate 6,000,598 downwards.
TATTTTTTATTTTTTATTTTTAAAACACGTCAATGATATCTTCGAGGCATGAGCTTGACATCCTCATCCATGTTTCCTTAACAGGACTGACTATTCGAAGTGTCATTTTTTCCACTTCTTCAAACACGATAGGCACATAAAATAATCATTTAATCTGTTCATTGAGAGTAATTTCAACGTTTAATTAAACGGCCTTGAATAACAAAATTGCAAGTGCGTTGCAAGATGTTAGAATCTTATTTGCATGTCTCGTCTAATAAAAAAGAACTATCGATGAACATTAAGTTTACAGCATATGGGTCCACTGCGTTGCCTTTCTCTTAGACCTTTGAGGCCTAATCACAGCAATTATCGCCTAAAACGACATATTACTATCGCAAAAATGGATTTATATACTAAAAAATAATAATAAAACTAAGAAAAGAAATGGGAATTAATAAGCCTGGCATACCTTTTACTGTAGTCACTTGCTGGTCATCACTTACCTTGTAATTTCTCAAAAGAAGGTCTTTGAACATTATAGTAATTTAATAAGGTAAGTATTAAGCAAACTATCATTGACAGAAGGAATGAAAAATAGGAATTGTTTTCCGTGCTGGATTAGGTTAACGAGAGACGTGGCGCCTCGAAAAAGCATTATGAAGCTGTTTGAAACGGGAATTAGCATTTACCAGAGTTCCAAATAAACTGCGAAATAATAGTTGCCTGTTGGATAATTAATCAAGCCACTTACTAGGATCGATGGTGAGAGCTGACAATGTGTCCTACCCCTCATGATTCATGTTTAAATAATAAAAAAATTAGCCATACATAATTTCATTATCGAAAAAAAACGTAATGGATTTGATTAACTTAATGAGAAAGTGGTTTCACACCTACACGTTGTAATATCAAACAAATCAAAGTATATATTCTCATGAGTTAAAGGAAGGTTGATTGAATTTTCTAAAATAGTGACCAAATTCTCAAAGATTTAATTAAGTCATTATTAAAATCTTGATATGTATGCAAAAAGCCCAAAAAAAAACTTAATTTTTATTAAAACATGAATTTTTATTTGAGATATTTGGCTATATGTAACACCCATTTTTTTATATATTTTTTTTTTACTTTTTATTATTTGTAATTTTGTAAGGCCATTTTCAGCACAAAAAAAACCATCTTTCTTATTAATAAAACTTCTCAAACAGGCTTATAGATGTGTTTGTCAAACAAGCTTAAAAGTGTGTTTGTCAAATATACTTTTAAGGCTAGAAACTCAAAACAAAAAAAAATATAACCAAATAAAGAGGCCTATATTAGAAGGTTAACTCGATTGAGTTTACTCATTTGAGTTGACTCAACTAGCTGGTTTGAGTCAACTTAACCAGTTAGTCTAACTAGTTGACCTAAACGAGTTGACACCTTACCGAGTTCACTAGGTAGGGTTAAACAAAAAAAATCAAACCGAAAACCAAACAGATTAAACTTAATAAAAAAATGAAAATTTGAATTTTTTTAATAAAGATAGATCAAAATCAAATGAAATAAAAAATATGATGAATGTTAATCTTAAATTCCAACAACACAAATATCAGTTCAAAACAATTTTCAAATAAAAAAGCATAGGGATTATTGAAATCATGCATACATCAATAATAAAAGGTTTATTAGCTTCAATTTTTTTATTCATTTAATAGAAATATGTTTATTTCAAGATTAAAATCTTTAAAATAATATTATTAATATAAAATAGGGCTAGCTTATTTGCTAACAATGATGCGGGAATAAGATTATACCAAAAACAAACCAAAATAGAGGCTAAAACCAACACTTCACTCAATGTTCTTTGGATGAACACAAAGAACATTGCCTAAGATATCTATAAATGCAACTTTTGTACCCCCACTAAAGAAAATATCTTTCAGGCCTTGAAACCAGCTCTTTTAAGCTTTAATAAATCATGTCATCATTCCTCAACATAACTAGAGCAACATATATTGAACAAGAACTAGAAAATCATGATCCATACTTTCAAAACCATACTGCTAACTAACAAAAAACATGTTTAAACAAAATAAAGTCTAAAAATTGATGTTTAGCCATTTTTTAACACCAAAAACAAACTAAAAAACTTCACTAGTTTGCATTTATCCCATTAGAAATGTTTAGCCATTTTTGGCCTTTTGATCTTGAGAGAATGATTTATAACCTTTGATAAGTATCCTTTTGGACCATTTTTAAGTATGAACATGAGATTTGCTTAGGTGATTTTGAGCATATGGGTGCTCTAGTTGAGGTTAATTAGGTCGATCACTTTAACTAGAACAAGTTTTTTTCCACTTTAGTCTTTAATTTTGGATTTGACCAATATATCTTTTCTTTAGGTAGTTAAAGTTTTTTTCTTCAATGAAGTCCTTAAAGTTATTGATATGGTCCCTGAAGCTATTTGTGTTCTACAAATTGATCTTTGGTCTTGGATTTGTTCATTTAAGTCCTTAATTGCCTCCCATAATTTAAATTTTATGCAATTAAGTCTCTAATTTCAATATTTTATGCTTTTAATGTTCATTTTTTTTGTCCCTAATGTCTTTCCTTTTGAATTAATATTTAAGCCTTTGTAATCTTATTTTATTATTTTGTAAATGTGAGGATACTATAATTATAGTATCTTTAAATAACCACGGCAAGCATGCATTTCCATATATAAGGATCCCTTAATTTATTTATTTTTGTGTGTATGTATGTATGAAAGCTTTTTTATTTCAGCTTATATATGCTTCCCAATATATAGTTTCTAGTAGCGTCATTGTCTATCCCTCCTTTTAATGCCGAGAAGAAGAAAAACGTCTAGGAATAGAAAGAAGAAACAGAAAAAAGCTAGAAACCCTAATGGAGATACTGTTGCATATTTATTTTTGACTATTGAAGATGTTGCCAAAATGTTGCTCTTTCTTCAGACTTTTTACAGCCCATCTTTTCAAAAGCACCACTCTCTCTCTCTTTTCAGGTACCCTTTGTTTCTCTTGTATGCTAATCTTTCAAGTCTTTTTCCAATAGCAATCAAAACTACCTTTACCCAAAACCCACTCAAGGAAGTCGCTTCCGTCGTGTCTAGTGACTGTTTCGAGAGAATGATTATAATTATTTTTAAAAATATTTTTTGTTTATAAATATATCAAAATAATATTTTTTATTTTTAAATTTTTTTTTATATCAGCACATGAAAATAATATAAAAATACCAAAATTATTTAATTTAAAATAAAAAAATAAAATAAAAAATTCAATTTTTGTCAAAAAAATTTTGAAACACGGTACCATACAAGAAACATGCACTGAAATTAAGCTGTGTTCATAGACTTTTGCAGCAATATATAACTAAACATTCATTTAAATTATAGTGTTTAATTTTTTTTAAATAAGAAAATTTGATGTTGCTCGTCTAAGATTTCTCTCCTACTTGATTTTTTTAATTGTTTTTAAATAATTTTGAACTACAGAAGCAATTGTTTTTAATTGTATTTTTCCAATTGTTTTTAACTCAATTTAAAATAAATTAAAGAATAATTAATAAGATATCACAAGTTATTTCCATAATATCATAACGCTTTCCATATTAAACTGCTATCACATAAAAAAGAGGGAAAAAATATTCGAAATTCATTAATTTTCAACGACATGAATCATATGGTATCTTAATAATGTGTTTTGCAACTGTTACTGTGAAGGGAGACTTGAGAAAGAATAGAAACAACTGTTACTGTGCGGGAGAGTTGAGAAAAGAATAGAAACGCGATTGTGCAGTGCAATATACCAGAAAAAAAAAAAATTCAAAGATGATGTTTGACCAACAACAACAAATCTGAGGGGATGATAAATGCTGCCAATATAAGGTTAAGGTAAATGTTAAGGATTTTCACTAATTTTCATTGTACATCCTATATATTTTGTAAGAAGATATTTTGGTTCTTGAATTTTAATGTTTTCAACAAATAAGTCATCAATGACAAGCTTTTTGTTATTGTACTTTTTGGGAAAAAATGTTAGGCCCCATTAAATTTTTTTTTGTGCAATTAGATTACTGTTAGAGAATAATATAAATTATATCTTGAGGTCCCCACCTAATAGTTTGAGTATTTAGATGAGATGATTCTTTGATATGATATCATAACCTTGTTGACCTAGCGGTCACGAATTTGAATCTCATCACCCTTATTCTTTTTAAAAGCATAACTTTCCTTGCAAACTTACAACACTTTAATCATAATAAAGAAAGACAAATCTAGAACCAAATTACTTCCTACTTTTCATGATTTGAAAATATACATATAATGAGAAAAAGTCAAACGAAGTAAAATAAACTAAAGCAAGCATTTACATATTGTAATTAATGATTTATTTGGCTTTGAAGGTTGGATCATACATATTCCACTAATTTTATTTCACAAAATCTTCTAGCATTTATAGGGATCATGAAACAAGTGCTAATGATTCCCAAAAAGTTGAAATCATGCATGATAGCACTCACCATTAACAAAGTTGGCATCCATTGAAAGCACAAGGAATCTTCTCCTCAAAATGCAAATGAAATATTATAGTAACCTAAAAAGTTAGGGTGAGGGCAAACTAAAAATTTCTCTATAAATACCTGAGCCACCTGCCTCATCTCATTTCACTTGCAAAACCCTCTCTCCATCTCAAGAAGAGAAATAAATAGATACCAAGAATTCAGAAAAAGAAAGAAAGATGAGGGCTTCAAATGATCTTGCATCACCCGAAAATCTATGGCGTTCTCCAATACCTTACCTTTTTGGCAGCTTAGGCATATTGTTATCAATCATCGCTGTAGCTTTGATAACCTTAGCATGTTCTTACTGCAGGAAACACTGTGGGAATTCTTCGAGTGATGAACGAGCAAAGCCGGCCGCGATACCTCTAAGCACGCCGGTTCTCGATGCAGAGCCAACGATTGTTGTTATCCTGGCCGGAGAGAACAAGCCAACATATCTAGCAGCACCCGTCAATTCTGCAACCATGAACTGTAACCAGCTAGTATAGCTTTCTCATTTCTAACAAAGTCTAACAAAGTTTTACAATGCTTTCTTCTTTTATTTGATCTCTTGAGGAAATACGTAAACTATAATTGTTTAATTTGGATTTTTCATTTTATCTGAAAATATAGAGTATTAATGCAAGAACACTCTTTCCCTCTCTGTTGTTCGAATATGCTAAGCTTATAATCTAGGTTTTTTCTTCTTCTTTTTATGTAGTTAATGGAGTTTATTATTAAGATATTTAGCGAGCTGTAAATTATTAACTTTTCTATCCTAAATATGGAACTTTATGAGTTGTCATACAACTTGGGGGTGCACGATGCCGCTGGTTTACCTCTCATGAAAACATGAAAATTTACTAATTCTTATCGTGGTGATCACTGAGAAATTATCTATTTCCTCTTTATTTTTCACATGGTTTTGATAAATTTTGTTCTCTTTTAGTCCTCTTTTGTTATAATGCTATTATTAATATTAACAAAAAAAAATGGTGTTTTTATTAAATAGTATTCATTGTAACTATTTTTTTCAACATTGAATTGATTAGAAATTAAACTTTGTAATTTATGTCAATTTACTTTCTATGAGATTATTCTAGTCTTCTTATAACTTAGGAAAGTTTTTGTGTTTTTTAATATTTTTTATTTATCTTTGAACGTTAGGTTGATTGAGAATTGAACTTTATATTTTTTAATTTTTGCTGTATATTAAATTATCATAGTCATATGATGAAGATCACAAATTTGTTAAATTAGCCCGGGTTAATATAAAATACTTTCATTTCAGAGATAAACAAGTTCTTCTTGGATCTATACATTAGACTAGAGATAAACAAGTGTTGTTATTTATAGCTCTTTAATTACTATGTCGGCAGAGCCAGGTCCTTCAACACTTGGATTGACTGTTAATAATGTTGACTCATGAGTACATGGACATAGTTTGGTCCACCCCATCCCCCAACCTACTGATTTTCTGCTTTGAGTCTCCCATTTATTCAGATTTTGACCACCTAACTAGCAATGTAGGCATTTATAAGGCACTCTTCTAGCCCAATTTTGAGTCAAAATTTGGACCCATAAGAATTTTTTTTTCACTAAAAGCTTATTTATCACACATGAGACTTGGTGGTAAGCTACGGATTCTAAAATTTATCTCTTATATCTTTGTTAGCAAAACTTTGAGTGATAAAGATTTTACACGTCCAAATCTTCATCAAAAACTTTGATTGAAAAAGTGACCTTATATGCTTGTTTAATGAATAATCGACTATAGATCCTGGCAGGGATAATTGATCAAAACCTGAATAGGTGGAGAGCTCACTTGGGATAATCTATAGGTGGAGGACCCAATTGGGACATACATAATAGTTTGAGGGCATATTTGTTCTTTCCCCAAATTCTTATGGGAAAAAAATTTAGAGCAAGCCATCATTCTTTAATTTGTAGCGTAAACACATGATTGCTTGAGACTTAAGTGGATGGAAGATGTTACACCACAACATACAGAGAGGATGTTGGACTTGGCTCGTTCATGTTAGAGATTAAGTAAAAAAACCATACTGATAAAAAAGTATATATAAATATATGAAAAGTTTTCCATTTGAAATGTCTAGATTCAATGAATTATGTGTATACTACAGCAAGTGGAATCTTCCTTTATTGTGAGTCTGTCACCTTCGAAGTTCTCACAGATTTAAAGTTCGCCAAATCTTGTTAAACAATGTTGGCAGCGATACTTAATTATTATGTAAATATAGTAAGCATATATTGATATTTCCAAAAGAATTTAATGATCTCTCACCACAAGAAATTATAAGATTACAACGAAATTATCAACAAAATATTTTTATCGGTCATTTTCAATGAGTTTATTGACATGATATATACTTTCGCTAATTATAGATATAATATAATAATTGAAAAATAAATAAAAAAATCAATGATTCCATCATTAATTTAACATGTCATCATTTTCCAATGGATTTTGTCAATAAATTTAAAGTGTTGTCACCGACAACAATCTCGTTCTCCTCCTCCTCCTCTTTATTTTTCCTTCAAACTACATATCAAAACAACAACCTTTGTCATCCATTTTGTCATAAATCTAGGCCTCGTCGTCACAAATTCAGTCACCTAACACTCCGTAGTGTGATCATCATTGTCTTGGTATCATTTTTTCTAAATATTTCCATTACCAAGTAACCAAATCAACCCATTTATGTTTCAAGGTAATGTATTGATTTGACAAGGAGTATTCGTAGTGTAGTTGTAGTTTGCTTGTATATCTTAGTGTTTAACAGCCTTTTCATATACAGTTATAGTTTGGTTTTTTTGTTAGAGTTTATTTCTAATTTGGAGAAATTTGAATTTGTTTATAATTTGATTAAATTGATGTTGTAACTTAATTATGTGTGTTATGATGAAAGAAATGATGAGTTATTTAATGGTTAACAATCATATTTTAACAATTTTACTGTTATGTTGTATTGGGAAAATTGATCTTTTTATGGAATTGATAACAATTAAATGTTAATTTAGATTTATACTATAAATAATTTTAAAAATGTATCAATAGGATTTAAAATTTGATTGGTGTGGATTAAATGGTTTCCTCTAAAGGTTGAAATTTTAGCAATTGACAAATAATTTAAATTAAAATAAAATAGAGGATATAATTCTTAACAATAATTTTATTGTCTACATTGTTTTGCTTTTGAAATATGCAAGTAGATGCTTATATACTTTGTCGTTTGTATTTATATGATCTTTTGTGTGTAATAAATTTATATATTACTCTATTTATAATTTTTGTAAGAATATCGTGATTTCTTAAATGATATTAGACTTTTTGTGATGAAAGAAAACTTGTGATTGGTGATTCTCATGATTATTCATTGGAAATATGAGATTTATTATCAATAGGTTTAACTGTTGGCAATATATCAGTAATATTTACAGATCAATAAACCAACAAAAAATGATCATCTCGTATTTTTTTTGCCAATAATTTTATATTGTAGGTATAGCTGTTAGTGATTAAATAAATGATGAAGTTACTAATGAATCATTAATCACCAACGTGATACAAATGAGACTTACATGGTCGTTAATTTCAAGACCAATGAAATTAGTTGAATTACGCGCAAACTAACCTGAATACCCACATTAATATAAAAAAAAAGAAATCTTGTTTGGTGATGGGATTCCATCAGTATAATTATTTTTGCGGTGTCTATATAGTAAAAATAATACAAAATCTCTATATATCAAACCAATCATGGACTTGAGAAAAAAAAAGAGATTGTGGCAGAGAGATGTGGTAAAATAATAGCATAGGGGCACCTTCTCAGCCCAGTGAAGGGATATTTGATTAATTAATAGCAGTATCAACTTAAACATCGTCAGAATCATACCCCTTGCAAAAGAACTGGCCCTTGATTGTGAACTATGCCGATAGAATGATCTTCAGCCGCAAAGTCGCAAAGATTATCCTCCAAGTAACCCTAGAAAATATCAGTGGATAACAGGGCATCTAGGCATGTGAAAGCCTTTATCTTCGGACGCTTTTCAAGCCATTGACATGCTTATTTTTCAATGAAATGTACTGTTACTGTTTGACAATATTTCTCAGTGGACGCGGCGGCATGAAAACGCTGAAGGGTTAATGATGCTCTAGTTGAAATCGATCGGGAAAAAGTTGGCCACTGAACTGTACAAATTCTGTATGGGTGTGAATATATCCTCGGGATATTCCAGCTCGTATCAACTTTAAAGATTGATCGTACCTTTGGGGTCAACATTTTAGAGAGGAAACGTTAGAGTACAAGTTTGGCACATTGATCATTTGGATGGCGTGTAAGAAATGGGAGAATTATTTGCTAACATATCATGAAAACATCATTATTGCGTAGCAATGATGCGTAATTGTCATTGTTGAACAAAAGGGGATGCACTGGAAGCAAACAAATAGATTGTAGGTTGCCATTGATGAAGATATGATGATTTTAAGAGATAGCAAGCAGCCTGTGTTGTTGAAACATTCTAAGAGCAAAAAAACCCTGCTAATTTGACTTGTTTTAATATACTAATTAAAGAAAAGAGCATGACTATATATAAGTTTGGAACAATTTGAATAATAATAAGAATAATAATAATAATAAAGTATATATGGTAGTATTTTAAGTATTAGACTGAAATGTTCAATCCGTAAACATTATGGAAAACTAGTATATGAAACTCTCTCTTCGATCAAAGAAAAATATAAGGTTAGATAAAGGAAAGTGTTTTTGAAAGAGAGGAAAATACTTTTCATGAAGAATTTAAAAACTAAAGTGGTATACTACTTCATTATTCTTTTATATATATAATACTTTAAACTATAATATTATGAATTAATAATATATTTATATGGGAAATAATATGTGAGGATATATTAATATAAAATATATGAGTATATTAATTTGAATATCAGTGCATATAATACTTTAATTTAGATAATATTGCTAAGAAATAAATTCAAACACAGAACATAGTATATTATACAATAATCATACATTTTAAGTCATAGAGATTTTATCATAAAATTGGAATACCATATAAAAGAAATTCATTTCCAATGTTCTCCAAGGAACAATTTTTTTTTATATATAAAATA
>CM055429.1:5907426-5990410 GCA_029228465.1 Salix viminalis | reverse complement strand
TAACCACTCCTAAACAAATATATAAATTAAATCGACAAGTTATTTTTTTAAAAATAAAAAATAATTAAACATACTATTAAAAAGATTCAAATACACATGAACAATGCATTATTTTAAAAATTTTGGGTTTTGAATTATATTATTTAAGAAAAAATGATGATTTTCTACCACTTGAGTTGAGATTACAGTATCTCCAACAAATAAAGAAGACAATCCGTCAACTTTTACATGTACAGAAGAAGACATGTTTGGTGAAGATTGAAGACAAGTCATCTGCTTTACTTGATATAGAAGACAAGTCGTTTGCACCAACGGAAAATTGAAGACAAGATCGTCTGTTCCTCCACCGCTACTTAACCTGGGCCGCGCTATAGCTAATCGAGTTGGAGTGGGCCGAGAGGCAATCATACTGCAATCCGAGATTAAAAATGATGTTTGAATTTGTTTACTTCTACAGTTATAAAACCTACCCTTACATTACAAGTCCATGGTTGGATGACCAATCTAAATTTGATCGTATAAATATTAAAATAATATTATTTTAATATTTAAGAATAAATAAAAAAATAATGCTTTGAAAAATATTCTACGAAATTAAAGTATTCTAAGAGAGATTTCTACACCGAATTCTTTCTTTTTAATATTTGGGGATTTCATTATCTTCAATACTTTAAAATCTATATTTTTCATCCTATGATTCAATAACTGAAGATTGTTTTTGCTTCATTGTAGTTTTCTTTATGAAATAATTAATAGGACTTGTTATAAGGCTTTGATTCAGCGCTAGTTCATAAACCAGAAGGCTTTTTACTCATGTAATACTTTGGGAGTGTTTGACACTGCATTTCAAAAATGTTTTTAAAAAATTAAAAAAAAATATATTTTTATTTTGCACTTTAGATTAAAAAAAAATGTGTTTATAAATCATTTTCATGTGATGATGTCAAAATTAATTTTTTTTAAAAAAAAAACATCATTTTGATGTATTTTTGAACGAAAAACAATTTCAAAAGCAATCTCAACTACACTCACAAACAAGACACTTCATTGCAAGCATTACCTCAATAACCATAACCAATAATCATAGCAATCCAAGGTTATTACAATGATAAGATAAGAATATGATTTCCATAAAATAGAATTATAAGAGATCAAGAGGAAAATACCAAAATAAACTAAAGAAAACAAAGCAAGTAACAAAACATGGGATTCACCTCTTCTCTTCGGCGTTAAATTGTTTATCTCACACTTAAGTTTTTAAACTCTTCGAAGCAATTCCTATATAAAAAAACTACATTGATCACAAAAATTGACTTATGCTAGGTCGTTTATTATTTATAGTGTCTCCAAAGAAAATGATGTGATGATAAAGGACTTGTAATCTTTACAGCAGATTTTGAGTTTGAGTCAGAGCGTGCATCTCATATAAGAGCTTGAAACAATTGAAATTTTACTCGCTCATCTAGATCCACAAAATACGTTATCCAGAAAGTGAAAGTTTCCTTAGCATAAAAAAAATCTATAGTGAAAAATATAAATGAGACTAATTAGTGCTAGATCATTGGCACATGTTGTGATGTGCGTTAAATCAATATGTTTTTTGTATAAATATATATATATAATATGTTTTCTAGCAAAAAGGAAATTAATTATGGGTTCAAAAATGCAATGCATATTTTTTGGCTTTGTTTTACCAGTTTGAATTACCAGTTAGAGCTAAATGAACCATAGAATAAGAACAACCAGCACAAGAGTCATCTTTCATTCCAGTTTTTCGGCATATTTTGTGTTCAATCCCTGGTGATAACATAGAATAAGAGCACAGAAAACAAGTAATCATTTGAACGAAACTGAAAAGTGTAACGTAAATATTCTGACAGTCGGATTGTTTCAGATAACGTTAATTTGACCTTTTAACTATGATCCAGTGAGACCAGCAGGAAAGTTAGCTTCATTCCTATCCAAGCAACCAAAAGACGCTAGCCAGCTTTAAAATCAGAAAACAAGAAATGACAGAACGAAAGCAAGCAAATCTTAGGTAGCCTCCCATATTTTTAATCAAGAATATCAATAACCTCTCTGCAAGATGACCTTTCTTTCTGACAAGACAGAGAATTACAGGAAAATAACTGAGGATATGCCCTATCATACTTCAAGGACATGGGTCTCATATTCTTCCAGAGCTGAGGAATGGGTTTTTCTGCATTCTGATGACAAGACAGAACTGATTAAAAGAGATATTCTTCTGTTCATGAGATGGGCTCGCCAGTTCTGCACTAAGAGCTGGTTTCGCATTTAGGATTACATTATTTTAGTTTTTGAATTGAATAAAGACCACGAGAGAACCTCAAAGGTTTCAGACCTTTATTTTATAGCTTCCCACATTGTGAGTTTGCTATGATAACCTGTATTTTGGCTGTTAAAAAGGATAGCTTTTGTCAATAATGAAGGGGTGGGGGCGGCTAGAAAGCATGAATGTATGTGTTTGTTAGAGAATAATATAAATCATATTATGGGGCCTCATTTACAAGCTTAAGCTTTTAGGTGAGATGGTTTCTTAACATGGTATCAAAGCCTTGTTGACCGAGCGGTCACGAGTTCGAATTTCACTACCCCATTCTATTTGATAAAAAAACCAAGCACAAGGTGATGTGGGTCTGTGCAAGTTTCAAGCCCAAAAGGCTTTCACTTGAGGGGATGTTTTAGAGAATAATATAAATTATATTATGGGACCTCACTTATAAGCTTAAGTTTTTAGGTGAGATTGTTCCTTAACAGTGTTGAAGCTCGCTCAAGCTCACCATATATAAAGGGGTTTTGGGTGGTCCTCAAAATACAACTTTTTCTCTCAAATCTGTTTCTCCCTCTCCCTTCATTGGCCATCCCAAGCATAAACACAGCACAAGAAGTTCTCCCACCAAGAACTAATTCTCAGCTTCATTTCAGCTCTGCCATCGGCAGAATTAATGGATCCATCCAAACATATTTTAGGCGCAGAAGGGTGCAGCAGCAGCGAATCTGGGTGGACAATGTACCTTGCCTCTCCCATGCAAGAAGATGATTATGAATGCAGCTATGATGGTAATGGCTACAATGCTCGCAACGTGAGTAAAACTTATCGCTCTGCTGCTGATGAAGACAGCGATGACTCCATGGCTTCTGATGCTTCCTCTGGTCTCCATCATCAGAAAACCCATGAGAATGGCCATGGGACAGTGCAGTTTAAGTTCAGCAAGGGTGGTCTTTTCAACCTCTTTTCTTCCTCACCCAAACCAGAGAAAAAAGACAAGAAGAGTGATAAAAAGAGTGCCAAAAAGAGCCGGAAACTTGATGATCACGGAAAACACAAGAAGTAGTTCTAGCAGAGAGCAGGATTCACAGAATCTGAAGCACTCAGACAGATGAGAGCAATGTAGTTTTTATCATAGACACTCTTAAGGAGTGGAAACATACTCCAGATATTCTCTCCGAAATATTCATGTTCAAGATTCAATGGATTGATGAAATTAATCTGAGAACTGCACATTCAAGTGATACAAAATATAGAAAGAAACTATCTCTCACCCATAGCACTGTTCATAAATCTGATTTACTGTCCGACTGCAATCAGCACATGTTGATGATGATAATTGCATCAAATTCCATCCATTTTGTATCAAATTAACTTCCAAAATAAGGAAATAAGACCCTTTTTTCTCCCCTCCTGGCAGGAAGAGAGAGGAGAGATCAGCTCATAAACAAACTGTTGAGCATTGAATATTGACTTGGCTGATCGAGATTCAAGGATAGAATGATTCCAAACTAGTTTCAAGAAAACAATATTTTTTCGGCAAAACCTTGTGGATATAATGCGTTGTAAATTGTGCCCGCTGTGTCTTTGTGTGTACGTGCGATGAATGAACAGAGTATGTTGTGCTGGAAAGCCGAGAGATGAACCTACAAGGACAAATGCCAACCATGAGAAGCAACGTGCACATCTCCAGTGACAGAGTAATGGCTCCTTGCATAACCAAATCTTCGAACAAGGGGTGCAAGTGCACCAGCTAGGAAACTACAGAGTATGGGCTGTCCATCAAAAACAAAACAATATTACAAATACACAGTATAAAATCTAGTGTCGTTGATTAAATTATACAGCACTTGATTCAGGCAGCCTCCCTTCTTCAAATGAAAACAAAGAGCAAAAAATAAAATAAAATAAAGAGTTAGCATATTTCATGAAAGAGAACCCTGAGGTGCAGGCCAGTGGTCCGGTTCTAGGTTTGCTCTCTAAAAGTTACCAGTTTAATTCTCACAATCTTTAATGTCACTAAAGTTGATAACTGGTCGTTCATTCTAAGACCTGTGAGATTAGTCAAGATACTAACCACGTTACATACAAAAAGTTATGAAAGAGAGACAAGAACCAGAAAAAAAGAAAGTGATTAGATTAAAGAGCTTAACTAACTTCCAAATCCAACAATGCAAAGGGTCAAGGTCAGATTTGCATCCAGGTTTTATCCAACTACTTATGGCATTTAATCACCTTTTTCATTGGAAAATACTGATACTCAACAGCAATGCGATTGTAGAAAATTAAATTCAATGAAGTGAAAAAATATTCGTCCTTCCTTCCCTCATGTTTGTACTAGTATTGTTAATTTTGTTTTGTTTCGGTTAGTTAAAAAAACAAGATAAAAAAGTACAGTTTTTACCTTGCTTAAAATTTTGGTCTACTTTGGAAATTTTGCCCAAATTTCAGCTAAAACGTTTTGTTTCGTTCTGCCAATTCCGCTTCGGCCAAATAGTGTTTTATTTAAATAATAAATAATTTTACAATATCAATCATATCTCTTAATCAGATCATTAGATTGAGATGAAATTTTATGAGGAGTCTCTTGACTTATTTATATATATTATGTTAAAATTTCAAAACAATCAGAGAATATAAGGATCTTGTGAGATAGATGATGACATACTCGTAATATTATACATGTTAATAATTTTGTTCAGAAAAACCATTTTCTTGTTTCTTTTTTTAGAATAAATTGTTTGGTATTGTTTTTGCTTTTGTGATTGAGGTTTTAAAAAAACAGTTTCATGAAAAACACTTTTAGTTGTGTATTTTGTTATCATATTTTTTATATTGTTGTCAACTTGTGAAATTACTTTAAAGAACAAACACACACACACATATATATAAATTATTTTTTAAATTTTATAGATTAATAATCATAACAATTTTTTTTTAAGGAAATAATTCATAAATGTTGTTACATTCAAGGAAAAATCTATATTAAAAAGAATTTCTCGCATTTATTATTCATAATAAATCAATGAAACTTTAATAAATGAAAGAAAGACTAATATTAATTAAAATAAAACTCCTCCATCTCTCGTCACATTCTTTCCTCTTTTTCCAAAACTCCATTCCACTGAGCACAACTCCTCCCTCCCTCTCTTGGTTTACCAGCCTCTCTCTCTCTCTCTCTCCCCCTGTAAATCCATACTCTCCACTCACAAATTCATTTATTTTCTCACATTTATGCACCACTAACCCCTCTCTCTATATTTATTTCTTTCTAATGGTGGGTTTAAGACCCACCACCTCAACATCACAAACATCTTCAACAGATGAGCAAGAGAATTAGTTTCACAAACATCTCTCTAAAACAAATTATTATTAACAAACACTACAAGTTGAAGTTTCTTCTATTGCAACTCACCAAAGATGATCACCACACTTGAGAAATTATTTTTAAATCTAATTGTGTTTTTATACCGATATATAGAATTTTTTGCGTTGAAAAATTGATTTATTGATATTTTAAAAATATTTATTAGTATTTTATGGGAAAAAATTGAAAGTAATTTTTAAATAAAAAAAAGGAAATACGTAAGAGCAGGCGAAACTATAGATAATGGGCCGGTGGTAAGGCTTGATGACGATGCTTCTCATTTGTCTGAATTTGTATATTATTTTAATACTTGGTTCGTGGGTAGGAGGTGGGAAGGGTTGGTCCAAATGTGACAATTACCTTTGATTTTGTTACCTTCTCCGTGCCATGATGAGCTTGTTTTTTTTTTTTTTGTTCGGACTAGCTTACACGCACCACAACTAATCATTGAACTCACTGAACATCCTGCAAATCCAGTAAACATGTAAGACACCACTGGAGTGATAAGTGTGCATGGTAGGACTTGAACCCTGATATAAAGGAAACAAGTCCCTTCAACCGCTAGGCCAAGACCCAAACTTGCCCATGATGAGCTTGTTGGTTGGTAGGAATGGGGAGTTGGATGTGACCTTTATTTTCATACGTTATTAATTTGATCCAATTAGTATTATTGTTTATCTAATAAAAATAAAACCAGCTCATCTAACCTAGTTGTATAATCCAAATCATGGTAAAAAAAGCAGCCCCGCCCATTGGACCCTATATATATCCACATCTACATCTAGTAAATACTAAGTTCAAATGTAAAGTAGGAGAAGAACACACCACCATCAATTGTATGACACTATTGTAAAGTAGACAGATTGCTGAAGAACATCAAGCAAGGAATACCACCGAAAGAGAAATTATTGCTCACATATCTGATTTCAAAGTACTACTCAAAACCACCACTAAGTATTTCTTTAAACAAGAAAAGAGCCACGAAGCTTAAATGAGGAACCTGGTGGCGATAGAATACAGAGCAGCAGAACTGCCACGGAAAAACACAACATGTAGAAGTAGGAAAAAGTCTAAAGATTCGATTGGATTTGATGAAACTGATTGAGATAAATTTCATGGAATAGGGGAGACGAAAGTTGTACCCAGCATGGAGTCCAGGGCAGAAGTTATTGTCTTATTGAAAGTCTTGATTGATTAAGCTTGGTGGCACTAAAGAAAGGGTTTAATTCTTCAGCTGCCTTGCAATCTTGAACCATTCAGTATGGAAAGATCCTTCCACATCAACCCTTTCATATGTATGAGCACCAAAATAATCCCGTTGAGCTTGGACCAAATTAGCAGGCAACCTCGCCCGACGGTAAGTGTCAAAATAAGCAAGACTAGATGACATACCAGGAGTGCTAATACCGGAGTTGATCGCAAGACACACAACCCTGCGCCAGGCAGACTGGCGCTCAATAATTTCCTTTGCAAACTCTGGATCAACTAGAAGGTTAGCAAGATCAGGATTCCTATCATATGCCCTCTTCATCCTGTCCAGAAATACAGCTCGGATAATACAACCACCCTTCCAAATCCTAGCCAGTTCTCCCAATTTCAAATCCCATCCCTTCTCAATACTCTTTGCACGGATCAGATTCATCCCCTGTGCATAGCTACAAATCTTGGATGCATAAAGAGCTTGTCTGACATCATCAATCAACTGCTTCTTATCCACCACTTGGTCAGTAAGAATATCCCCAAAGCCACCTGCTTTGAACACTTTTGCAGCTTCAACGCGTTCCTCCTTCAAACCACTGAGAAACCTTGCATCCAAAGAAGATGCAATTGTAGGAGCTGCTACTGATAGATCAGCAGCTTGCTGCACAGTCCATTTACCTGTACCCTTCATGCCGGTTTTGTCCAAAACCTTGTCAACCAAATGTCCTTCTCCCTTATCATCTTTAATTCCAAATATATCTGCAGTGATTTCAATCAAGAAGCTAAGAAGCTCACCCTTGTTCCATTCTGCAAAAACACTGTGGAGTTCTTCATTGGACAACTTTCCAACTGATTTTAGTACATCATAAGCTTCAGCAATCAACTGCATATCACCATATTCAATTCCATTATGAACCATCTTGACAAAATTACCAGAACCGCCTTTGCCGATGTAAGTCACGCAAGGGCCACTATCAGGAACTTGAGCTGCCACTTTAAGAAGAATGTCTTCGATGTACTTGAATGCCTCAAAGGAACCTCCAGGCATCAATGAAGGTCCATTACGTGCACCCTCTTCGCCACCTGAGACTCCCATTCCAAGGTAGAGCAAGCCCAATTCAGCCATAGCCTTTTCTCTCCTCTCAGTGTTCTCGTACCACTCATTTCCACCATCAATGATGCAATCTCCCTTCTCCAAGTAGGCAGAAAGAGTCTTTATGGTTTGATCAACAGGTGACCCTGCCTTAACAAGCATTATTATCACTCGAGGCTTTTGGACTGACTTCACAAAAGATTCAGCATCATGGAAGCCATATAAGGGGAGATCTCCCTCTTTTTTAGCCCTCTCGACAGTCTCATCAACTTTGGAGGTAGACCGATTATAAACAGAAATGGGGAAGCCTTTCTCTGCAATATTAAGGGCCAGATTCTGGCCCATGACAGCCAGACCAGCAAGGCCTATTCTTGTTGGTTTGGGGGGAGCAGCCATAGTTAGCCTGACAATATGGTCTCTAATGAGATCAAATTCCACAAGTTTGTGAATAGCTAAAAGCAATTCAAGAATCTTGACAAAAATAAATAAAGAGTTTGGATTGTTAAATAAATGCTCGCAAACATATTGATATCACATCCCTTTCAATATTGTTTCAATTTTGGAAGATATTGCGAGGCCTAAAGTAAAAGATCAAAACAAATGACGGTAAGATATTCAAATGAAACTTGATTCAAGCTGTTACTCAGAAGGCCCTGATTAGCAACAAAACAATGGATCAATAAGGTTAGTTTGAATGTGATCAACTTTTAAAAAATGAGAAGTTACAACCATGCTGTTCAACAGAAATCTGATCAAGAATTTCCCAAGCTCATCAAAGAAATCATTAAAAACATTGACTTTCAAACTCTGCTGTGATCGCAACAAAACAAAATTCACTAGCAAGATCATGCAGAGACCTGCAAATCTGTAACGTGTTAGAAATTCTGCGGGGAGCAGAGAGGGATTTGGGGAAGAAGAAAGAAGATTGGGGAAGAAGAAGTTGAACACGCCTTCTGCGTGAGCCCAAAGAAAGGAGCAGGGGAGAGAGGTTTGCAAATCTGTTATATTTCTTAGTTGTTTGTTCTGTGCCCATCAAATGGCAATTTAAAGGAAAACAATGTCCTCTGCCGATTTGCCTTGCACAGGTGGCAAAATCCCTTAGCTACTGGAATAAACTGGAATATTAAAGAACTACACAAAACGACTGCGTTTTGTTTACACTTAATTAAAATTCAATTTACTTTAGTTTCTCTCTCGTTCTCATCTGTTCTTCTGCTTCTTGCCCGTGACAAAATCCCAGATCACCAATTCCTTAATAAATCCCAAAAACATAAAAAAATCAAAAGCCAAACTTGGAAGGTAATTCGACTTGTTATCAACTAAATCCTGACAATTATAAAAATCCTTCTGATTTGACTTCTCCACTCAGATCTCTAAAGCAAAAAATAAGAATTGCAAGAAAAGAATATACTGAAAAAGTACCATCTTTGTCAAACAAACAAAACAAGTACGCACCTTGGAAATGGATTCCGGAGAAATTAAGGAAAACCCAGGAAATCAAAGATCTGGGAATTGAAAAGACAAGAGTAATTAGTTGATAGTTGACAACAATAATGTTAAAAAAAGGGGAAGGCACATAAGAGTAGCAATTGCTTACCGGGTGGAAATAAGAGAGGAACTAGTTGAAGTTGGGAGGAAATGTAAGACTTGATGATGATCTACTCTTCATTTGTCTGAATTAATAAGCGGGTCAAACTTGGCCACCTAATTGGTTGCGAGGAATTGGGAGTTGGTGACCGTTGCCTTTGATTTTGCCACCACTTCCATACCACAAGCCCAATGTTTAGATGTGGTGATTGATGGCCTACCTAATTTGAAGGAGTTTTAGAAACCAGTCCAGGCCCAGGTCATTAATTTAGATTAAGTTCTTGGGGAGCCTCTAATTTTTTCTATAAATCAAATCAACCTGTTGTAACCAATTCAATCATGCTATGGTTAATTCGAGTTTTTGATTTAGATCATGGCATTGTATTTTAAAAATGTTTTTGAAAAAAAATATTTTTTTTATTTTTTATTTAAATTAAATATTTTGGTGTTTTTAGATTATTTTTGACGTGATGATGTCAAAAATAATTTTTAAAAAATAAAAAAA
This sequence comes from Salix viminalis, assembly GCA_029228465.1. Lineage (NCBI taxonomy): Eukaryota > Viridiplantae > Streptophyta > Magnoliopsida > Malpighiales > Salicaceae > Salix > Salix viminalis. The sequence goes on along the minus strand of CM055429.1, from coordinate 5,980,368 downwards.
TTCATTATTTTGATACATTTCTGAACGAAAAATACTGTCAAAAGCAACCTAAACCACATTCACAACACAAGCATTTAATCACCTGATTCTATTCTACTTTAGATGATCAGATTCTAAATCAAGTTTTTGATTTCTTTTATTTCTTTGTTTCTTGAAAGAAAGAAAATGATTGGAGAAGAATGTAATTAATTTAAGCTGATTTTTTAAAAAAAAAAAATAACATTGTTTTGTGTTTCTTTCAAGGAAACAAATTAAAACTTTTGAGTTTTTCCCAAATTTTAAAAATTGTAAAAGTTTGAATAGAATATATAATTGAAAGAAAGTTAATTTTCCCCAACTATAAGTCATGTACTTATATAGTGAGAAATTTATCAGAAAATAATCATCAGTAATTATTGAATAAAAAATAAATATAAATAGAGAAGAAAAACAAAAGAGAGAATTAAGAAAAATATTTTATGGCTAGTTAAAGATATTTTTAGTTTTTATTTATGAGTATAAATATGAATTTTTTCTTTTATATTTAAATTTTTTTCTATCTTTAAAATGATCTCGTTAAATAATTATTGGTGGTTGCTAATTAAGTATTTTAAATTTCCATATGAAAACTAATTAAATAAATAAAGTGTTGAATAGAACTTACAAGGGTAATAGAAAATGACATATAACACGTCGTCTAGCATGCTCAATGCATATCTTATTCAACACATATATACTTTGATGCATACATAATCCATTTGTTCTTTTCAAATTTTATACATTAATATTCTAATTTTAAGATTACAATTATTTTATTTTTTTCATTTAGGCCGGATTTCTTTTTCTTTTTTTTCGTTTCCTGGCTGTGTCACAAGCCATTTTTTGTCGCACCAAACTTGATAAGATATATTTTTTATTTTATTTGATTAAAAAATATATGTTATTGAATGAATAGGACTCTTTCCATTCTTCAATCTAATATAAGCCCCCGTTTGTTTGTAGGAAAGTGAATTCCGGGAAAAGTGAATTCCAGAAAAGTATTTTCCGATGTTTGGTAGTGTAATGGAAAATAAGTTGGAAAACAGTTTTCAGTGTTTGGTTATATCATGGAAAATGAGCTAGAAAAATAACTTATTAATGTTTTATTTTTCTCAAGTTTATTAAAATAATGAGGAACAAATCTTACAAATTAAAAAGTTGAATGAGAATGAAATTGAAAAAAAAATATAATTTCATAAATTATCTCAAATAAAATAAATAATAATCAAAATAATAGAGATCAAATCTAAAAAATTAAAAAAATGAAAAGGTGAATAAATTAAAATAATAATAATTAACATTTCATAAATTATTTCAAATAAAATAAGTAACAATAAAAAAAATGAGGACCAAATTTGATAGATAAAAAATTTCAATAAAAAAATGATAAGAAAAAAAGCAAATAGCAATTATAAAAATAAGGACCAAAATTAATATAAAAATTAAATTTTAAGAGATGGAATTGAAAAATAAATATTCAAAACAAATTATATATAGCAATCAAAAATTTGAGGATCAAATTTGATATAATCAGCAAATAATGACATTTCTAAATTTTTCACAATTTCCGGAAAGTGTTTTCCGCCCAAATTTTCCAGGAAAACACTTTCCTGAAAACTAAGCCAAATTTTTCTTTGATTGGAAAGTGTTTTCCGTTGACCAACTTTTCTAATGGCAAACAAACACAGGAAAGTTTGGAAAGTGGTTTCCCGGAAACCACTTTTCGGAAAACAAACACAGCCTAAGTCAACACAATAAGTCCTCTTTTCCTAACCCCGATAGACCTTCAGTTCGGTATTGATAACCTTTTCTTTTCTTTTCTCCCTACTTCTCAATTGATTTGTAAAAATTTTAAAAAATATTTTAATTTTTTTTAATCAAATTTGATCCATGTTTTTTATTACTGTTTGTTTAATTTAAGATCATTTATAGAATCAAATTTAATCTTAATTTTTTTATTGCTCTATTTTATATTTGGTAATTTTTTTAGATTGATATTTGTTTTCAAATTTTATTCTTGAACAATAAATTTGTTGGAAATTAAGCTTCTTAATTGAGTTCGATTTTAGAATTTCATAGGTTATGATTGATTCAAGTCTAGGAGATTCATCCTTGTTTTATTTTAAGTGTGTGCAAGGTAGTCAAAATCGCGAGCCAACTCGCAAACTCGTACGAGTTTGCGAGTTGGCTCTGAAAACCTGGTTAAACCGGTAAAAAAATCGAACCCGGTCAAACTCGGTCAAAATCGGGTTGACTCGTAAAATCAGACCGAATCGATCCGATTTTATGATCCAGAATTTTTATTATTTTAAAACCAAATTTTGCACTGATTTATTTAATTAACTCTCGGCTTCTCCCCTATATTTAAAAGGAGAGGAATTGAGACAACATTGCATTTGTCCGATGTGGGACAAATGCAATTTGTCCACTCTACAGCCGAGAGTCTCTCGGCTGTATTTAAAGTTCTCTCAATTGAGAGAACATTGTGGTTGTCCGATGTGGGACAAATGCAATTTGTCCCACATCGGACAAATATATATATATATATATATATATATATATATATATATATATATATATATATATATATATTAAAAAAAATAAAATTGTTGTGTTGATTTTATAAAAAATAAAAATTATATATATATCATGGAATCACTCTTGAAAATCAGTAATATTAACTTTAAAATTTATACTTAAATTTTTTTAATTTTTACTTTAAATTAAAAAAATTTGATGTTTTACATCATTTTCATATACTGATATCAAAATAATTTGTTGGAGTTGGAGCTAGTACTAGTAATATTGATGTTGACTGTTGATACCAGTATTAGTAATTTAGTACTGATAATCCTTTCAATAATAATACTTTTGATAAATGTATTAAAAATAACGAGAAAAATGACGGACATGAGACTGATTTTAATTTATATAGCATATCATTAAAATATTTATTTTAAATATGTTTGTTTTTACCTAATGAAATTCTATTGACATAATTGTTTTGTAATGTGTTTTGAAGTTATTTTACATCATGTATGAACCTAAACTAATTAAGTTTTATGTCCATAATTATGCTATTTTGTACGGATATTTCGGGTACGATCTTTCTACGATTTTACGATCCGATCTTACGATCCGATTTTTCGGAGCCCTTTCCGATCCGTGTCAAAATCTTGATTTTGACTACCTTGAGTGTGTGTTTTTCTTTGTTTTATCATTTTGCATTTATTTAATCAGATAATAGAATTTGTTATTTTTTTATTCTCTATTTATAAGAATTCTTAAGTTAGTGGCTCAACCACTAAGGTATACCATGCAAATCAATTCACCCAATGATCAACATTACCCTTAGTAAACTAAAAAATCATTTTTGTTGTTATATCTATTTTTCCCATTCTCAATGATTTAGTTTAATCTCCAACGACATTAACCATATTATCCATATAGCTTCATCATTAAATTTCTTATTAAACTTTTCTTATGATGATCCTGAAATCATGTATAATTATTCTATTAAGCTTTCATCTTCTTACCCCCATTCAATTATATTCTAATTACATCATACATCTTATATTGATATAATTTCCATACCAATTGAAAACACATGACTAACTTAACCCTTTGTTCATCATTATTGGTCGTCCCTATAAATAGAAAAAAACATGAACTTGCTAAATTCCATAGTTTTTCTTACCTAGGAACTATTTTCCTTATTTTTATATCTAGCAATTTTATTATAATTTATCATACCATTTAAATCAACCCCCTTTCCTTTTTCTATGGTTCTAGGTTGATCCTTATCTTATTCAGTTCACATAAATGAATAAGAGTTACATAACAATAATGTTAATGTAACTTAGAGTTTATATGTTATCTATATTTGTAAACCATTTAATTAGCATTATATTACTAGTACAAGTCACAGTTAAGGTAAGATAAATGCATTGGTTAAGTTCACATAAATGAACTGTTTTCTTAACAGTACATGAACCCTATATGCACCTAGCTAAAGCAACTCATCAAGTTAAATCCAAAAAGACAATCTAAAAGAATTAACTTGAAATTAAAACTTGAGAAAAAAATAAATAAAGCATTATTGCAATCTAAAACATTATTGTGCCTTTAGCTATAGTGAAAGCTCAAATTTTATAAGATTCTTTTTAATATTTCTTTTATCCACTCAATTGCTTTCTAGTTTCCTTCATTATACAAGCATAAGTATGCTTATTAGTTAAATTTCAGGGATCAAATGGTTTTTTAAGTTGGTTCTTTACTTTTTCACTCATTACTTCAAATTTGTATACATAAATATTTATTTTATATTTTAGAATTTTCAGTCGCAGGTTGTCTTATGAGAAAATGAAATATAGTAAAAAAAAAAAGAGTAATAAAATAGGTATCAAAAGACTTAAATATTACCATGCATCATAAAGATACTTATTCTTTCATACAATTTATAGTAGTACAATTCAAGGTAGAAACGAAAAGGTTGAAGCAACAGGTGTCGAAGCTACAATAGCAGAACAGTGGTTCCAAATTTGATCACCATTAGCTACAACAAAAAATAATTTATCCTTTGGAACTTTTGAAATGAATAGTTTTATGAAATCATCATGGCAAGCTTTCCCAGTAGCTATATGTTTTTGGCAACAATATTCCGATGGAGTTTTGTTGTTGTATGCACTATTTGAGATTTCTATTGCACAACATTTTGTCCCCTTTGAGTGACATTCTTCCAAATAATGAGAAAGCTTAGTATTTTCTTCTTCTAAAGTATGAATTGCAAACCCTGGTGTAATGATAAGTGTACTGATAAAAAACACATATAGTTTTAAGTGTATGTTTTGTCAAAACTTCCCATGTTTTTACCACAATATATTCTTCTACTTGAATAAATAAAACTTGTTGGATGCCTAAAAATAAAATCATGCAAGTCCAATTTATTGGTAAGAAAACAGTTCAAAACATTTTATTGATTTGATAGCATTGATTAATATTTGTATGGTGAGAGTTAATGGAAATCCGTTTAAGTTAGTCTTTTATAAATGCAATTCATAATTACATGATTAAGTATACATTGATGCCCTTCCCTGTCTAGTAAGAGCAAAACCACTTGAACAATTCTAAGAAAAAGATCAATAAATTTACTATTTTAGTACAATCCAATTAAAGTGCTTACAAATTTGTTTAAATTTTGTAACATCCAATATTGCATCCTAATTAAATGGTTTACAAGTATAGATAACATATAAACTCTAAGTTACGTTAACATTATTGTTATGTATCTCTTGTTCATTGATGTGAACTTCACCGATGCATTTATCTTACATCAATTGTGATCGTACTAGTAATAAAAATGCTAATTCATGGTTTATAAATATAGATAATACATAAACTCTACATTACGCTAACATTATTATTATTATGTAACTCTTGTTCATTGACGTGAACTTAACCGATGCATTTATCTTCTCTTAATTGTTACTCGTACTAGTAATAAAATGCTACAGCATAATATAAGAGATTGTGAAACAGCTGCCATGAATCAAAATGACATCCACAAGAAGGAACCTTGATGAGGTTTCCTTCAATCTAGATCACTGAAGGATCACACGTCAAAGTTTTAGAGACTGTACATGCAAACAAAGTTCAGTAGTCTATTATTCAGCGAGTGAGTGAAACAGTAACTTAATTTTCAAGTTCAAAGTTCTCAAGGATACAAAAACATTGTAGTCAAATTACCAATGTCATAAAGGAAACTCCACATTTCTGCGTAGTATTGTTCCAGTTGTAAGCCTGTGCTAAATTAAACTAGATAAATTACAATAAATTTGAAATCTGTCAAAATATTTTTAACCCATTTAGATACACTGCAAACTCCAAACTATAGTTAAAAAGGGGTCATGTACTTAGTGACTCATGAAGTTTAGTCAAGCTTAGAGATGCCCCAACACACTGCAAACTCCAAACTGTAGTTAAAAAAGGGTCATGTACTAAGTGACTCATGAAGTTTAGCCCAACGTGCTCTAGAAAACTTTCAACAAAAGCTTATTATAAAATCAAGCCGCATCCATCGTTTCAAATGTCAATGTGGCATGATTAATTACTGCTACCCATTTCAGTAGGTTTGGACGTAAACACAGATGTTTTTAGACAACGAACTAAGATAAAAGGAATTACAGTTAATATAGAAGTTATGTAACATGTCAAAATACTCCATCTCATAGCACAATATGTGATTGGCTGGAATTCGTCAAAAATATTTCATTCAAAAGAATCATTTCTGCATGTACTAAACCACTTTGGTTGTATAAGCAGTTTGAAAGTGACAATGATAAGATCCAAAATTCTGGTAAATAGAAGTAATCCAGTATGAACACTTACAGCTCATTGCTGTCTACCTGGCCAATGATGGAACAGGACCGGTATTCGTCTATAGGCCAAAATTGCACGTCTGAACAAATTCCATATCATTGTCTACATATTTAGTCCAGAGATTCTTGTATTGGTTCATTGCAATGTCAAGCCAAGGTTTCATGTTTCCATTATAATGAATGACAGCAGCATTGTTGATCTCATCCATACTAATACTTGGATTGTATCCAAGGCCAAGCACATGCCAGGATTTGTCCAGGGACTTCGTCGTCAAGTAAAAGGTGATCAAGCCAGGTGGAAGAGAGCCCAGTTTCCACAGAGTACGTTCCTCATTCTGTGATCAGAATTTACAATGTTACTTTTGTGGGCAATTAAAAGAAGAAACCCTGCAAGAAATAAGTTGGAAAGGGAAGGAAGGACGCCCTTACCAGGTTCTGCCAATAATGATACTGCTCTGTGCATTTCTCCCGCCTCCAAGCATCAAGATCAAATATATTCATCCCAAAAGCCCAGGCACAAGCCTTGGGATTAAACCTCTCCTTAATCAAAGGATGCGAGAAGTTCAAATACTGCGCATAGCGGTGAAATGATCCAAAGCAAGTCTCAACAGCTCCATTCACCTTACCATCCAAATCAACCTTCCACAACCCAGTCAAATCCTTCTGAACTACAACATCATCATCCAGAAACAAAATTTTATGCAACTTAGGATACATCTCTGGCAAATAAAACCGAAGATGGTTCAACATAGACAAATACTTGGGGTTCCGAAACTTCATATTATTTGCATCTTTGGTAGCTTTCTCTGCCTGATTCTCAAAATAAAACTTCTGCATATTAGCATTCTCAAGCTGCTTCAAAACTGGCACATATGATGAGTTCAAAAATCTGTACTCCTCCACTGCCTTAATCTCTACATAAGTGCCACCTTCCACAGGCCGCATCCTAAACCAAACCTTCATAGCTGCAACATTCATCCTATCCGTAACCACATGGAAAACATGTTTCCACGGTTCCTCCGCGTTCTTCACCACAGACCTTATCACAACTGAAACCGCAATCACATTATCCGAAAAAATCGCATAATGATACAAACTCGGATCGTCAAACTCCTCCTTGTGCCCTTCCTCCTTATACTTCTCCGGATGCGCAACCCTCTCCTCCACAAGCCTCATCGCCAAACAATGCAAACTCTTCGGTACAGACTTGGCAGAAATCAAGCTCGCAAACGCTCCATTCTTCTTCGCCTTAATTAACAACTCGTTAACCGCAAATATCGTATCTTTCAACTTCTGAATTTTTATCTGATTATCATAACTCTCCTTCGATTCCACTATCATTAACCTCGTAACTTTCACTATATCCTTAACTTCCTTCTCAAATTGCCTTAAAACATCCTCATCCACCGGACTACCCGGCTCGAAAAGCGAGGATTTATAACTCGGTTTCAAAGGTAAATCCGTTAAATTGTTGGCTAATTCATCAAACATTCTTAACTGTTTAGAGATATCAAGCTTTAGCTTTCTCGCATACGAGGCGTATGCATTAACTAAAGTCATGTGATCATTCGCTTGTTTATATATCAAATCTAATCGTGTTTTTAACGGATCTGATTTAACCGCCAAAAAGGTGCGTTGAACATAAGCATTTCCGCTACTAGGCAGCGACTGTTCAGCAAATCCAGCATTCAGAAACGCGAAAACAAATAAATGAAGTCAACGAATTGAATTGAATTGAATTATTACAAGCAAACGACATGTAATTTTAGCGAGATTTTGATACTTACGCCGTCGTCGTGGTGGTGAGGGTGAGAGGAGAAGATAATGGAGAAAGTAGCGAGGAAGAGAAGAGTGAAAATGGCAGAGATGAAGATCCGGTATGAGAAAAACTTGCGGAGTCCACCGTTGATTCCGCCGCTGCCTCCCCCTCGGGTTCCTCGGACCGCCATAGCCATTGTTGGAATTTTAATCAGGATCTGATTATTTTTATTTTTTTTAGCTTGAAGAAGCTGGCACTTACGGAAGCTGAAGGTGGTAATAGGGGAAAGGGCAGTTGTTTTTGTTGCAAGTCTAAAACCGAACTGGATCTGTCATCTATTGTCTACTAGTGTTTAGTTACCCGTACTTGTTTATATATGGCGTGCACGTGACTGTGCACCCACGCACTGTGCACACAGATTCAATACACTGTGGATTGCAATATTTTTTTTTGTTTTTTTATTTTTATTTTTTTTGCCTTTTGTTTTCTGCTTATGTTTTTTTTCTTTTTTTTCTGCTTTTTTTTTATTTTATGATTACGCTCCTCTCTTTTTTTTTTCGTTTCTTCTTTTTTTTTAATTTTTTTTCCTAATTATTCTTTTTTACCTCCGTTTTTTGCTTCTTCTTTTTTTGCCTTTTTTTGTATTTTTTCCTTATTATATTTTTTTCCATTTTTTTCTTATTATATATTTTTTTTTCTACTTATATATTTTTTTGGCTTTTTGTTTTTTAATAATCGGGGTGTCCGAGCTCGCTTAAATGCACCACGATTAATCTTCATATCCAATTTTTTTTGATAACCAGGGTGTCCAGGCCAACTTATGCATACCACGACAATCCCCGGACCCACATTTTTTTTCTAAAATGCTTTCCTGCTAGTACATTTTTTTTTCTTTTTTTATATTTTTTTTATTCACTTATATATTTTTTTTATAACCGGGATCTCCGACCAGCTTAAGCACACCACGACTAATTCTTGGGACTGAATTTTTTAAAAAACAATATGGATTGCTATAGTGCTTTCACGCTTATACTTTTTTTTTGTTTTCTTTCGCTTATACATTTTTTTGTAACCATGGTCTCTCAACCAGCTTAAGCTCTTTTTTTCACTTATACATTTTTTTTCACTTATATTTTTTTTATAACCACGATCTCCAGGGCCGACTCAAGTGCACCACCACTACTCCTCGGACCAAATCTGTTTTTTTTGATAATCGGGGTGTCCAGGGCCAGCATGGACACACCATGACTAATCTCGAACCAATTTATTATTATTTTTTTATTTTTTTTTCCTTATACGTTTTTTTTGTTCACTTTTATTTTTTATTTGTTCATTTGGATTAAATGATTTTTTATAATTTTATTATTTATGCTAATAATAATGATAATTTTAGTGATTATTTTTTTATAAAAATCTTTTGATTTTTTTAAAGATTTTCCTGAAATTTTAATTTATATCGGTGATCATTTTAAAAGTAATATTACTCTATTTTTCCCTTTATTCGTTTTTTTTTGTTTTTCTGTTTCTTTATTTGTTCTTTAGATTATATGATTTTTATGATTTTATTATTTATGCAATAATAATGATAATTTTAGTTATTGTTTTTTTATTATTTTTTTATAAAAATCTTTTGCTTTTTTTTTTATTTTTCATGGCAATTTAATTATTTTAATTGTTTTGGCAGTAATGTTAGTAATAATTTTAGCTTTAATAGCAATGATAATGGCAATAACGTCAGAATGAATTTTTAATCTATGTTTTCGTCTTTTTGTTGATAGAAAATTAACAACTTATTTTTTTTAATTGATTATTGTAGGTATTTTCACAATTTATATTTTATTTTTGTTTGATTTAAATTGAATTATAAAATGAACTAATCTTAATACAGTGAGCTTAATAATTCAGATATCCGAGTTTTCTTGGTTTTTTAATGATGATGATAAATTTATGCTGGTTATTTCGTTTAAAACTACTAAACAGATAAATTTATATCGATTTTAAATTCATATATTTTATAGAAATCTTGCACTTGACATGAATTCTACACAGATTTATTATTTTAGCTAAATTTATATTATAATAAAAAATACACACAATTAATATTTTTTTTACATTGAAAAAAAATATTGTGCCACTACTGCTAAGCTGAGGGGCATTGTCTAGTATATATATATATATATATATATATATATATATATATATATATATATATAGATTTATAGATTTTTGATTTTTAGTCGTAAATAAATTTGAATGATTTTTGTATTTTGGCCTATACAATATTCATTATTTCACTTCTATGCAGAGGATGCTTGAGATAATATATTCTTCGTCATAAATAAATATGAATGAATTTTATATTATTTATAAAATACAAACATGGTTAAACTAGTGTTGTTGATCTCATTTCATTTCGATTATTTTTCTTACAAAATGTAAAAAAAACATTTCATATCAGTTAAAAAAATTTAGATAAAACAGCATAAATTTATCTCAATTACAATTTTGGTCTGTTCTAGAAATTTCACCCAAATTTCGACCGGAACATTCAGTTTCGTTTCGCCTATTCCGTTTCAGCCAAATAATATTTTTTTAATAATAAATAATTTTACAATATCAATCATATCTCTTAATCTGACTGCTAGATTGAGATGAAATTTACAAGGAGTCTCTTGACATATATATATATATATATATATATTATGTTAAAATTTCAGAGCAATCAGGGAATATAATGACATTGCGAGATCGATTATGATATTCTTGTAATATTATACATGTTCATAATTTTGTTCAAAAAAATTATTTTATTGTGTGTTTTTTTTACATTAAATTACACAATTCTAAATAATTTTATTTTTGGATTTGAACTATTTTTTTTTGAATTAATATATATATATATATACACACAAATATAAACCGTACAACCTCGATACGAAGCGTTGAAACATTTTGAAACTAAAATATTTTATTTCAATTGAAAAAATAAAAAATCAATCAAAACAGAATAGACAGCCTTGGGTTAAACCCGATATTTATAAGTTATTTATCTTACATTATTTGAATAATAAAAATATCATCCAAATATACGGAAAGATATAAATATTTTAATTATGGAAACGTAGAAACTCAACGGTGGTTAAACAAATTCCTCGCCTGTCATTTCTATACTATAAAATATAAATTCAAATCACAGGAGTAAAAATTCTCCCTCGAATTTTTATAGCGGACCAAACGGAAACTCATTACCCCTCCAAGAAAAAAATTAAAAATATTTAATTTATTATATAATTATTATAAAAACAAAGTTTTTAAATTTAGTAGATTTCATCTCTTGAATAATAGATTTGAGAAAACTGTGAAACGGACCTGAGTCATTGTAGTTTACTGTTATCTTAAAATTAAAACTAAAATTAATGTTTTTAATCATCATTTAAGTTGTTTTTGAAATTATAAAATCAAACGAGTTATCTGGATAACTTTGTTACATTATTTGAGTTTAAATCCAAATTAAATAAAATTTGAATTAAAGAATTTCTAAGTTGATTCATTAGATTTAAGAACAATATAAAATAATTTTATTTCTATCTTTGTTTTATTCGAGCAGCAACATAAAAGCTTTCATTTTTAGCAAAATAACAGTTCACAAGTGTTCTTGCTTGACTATATAACTAAGAATACAACACTGTACTGTAGGAGAAGAATTCTTGACTCTGATTGCGTGTTTGTCATGTCGTAGATCACCATAGAAAATCTTAATCTCCAGATGACGGGAAATATTTTGCAATGTCAAGCCACCTGGGGAAAATGGACCCATCTCCTTTCTCTTCTTCACAGCATCCTGAAGTATGCCATCCCCTGATTTCAGTGTGTACATGTGAGAGATCCTTTAGTAAGGATCTTTAAATCTGGGTGGAAATTTGCCTTGGCTTTTGCATTTTATTTTTCTTCTTCTTCTGTCTTTGATCATGCATGTCAATACAGGTTATATGGAAATATGGGGAATTCGGATTGAAAAAATTGGATCTGAACCCAGTTCTTGTGAGCTATCATTTCGCAACTATATCAGAGCTTTAGGGGATCCATTGTTAGGTAAAGCTTTCTAAAGTCCTGTTCTGGGACATCTTGCTTTCCAGAAAGAAGAGAGATGTGAAAATTACCAGCTAAAATCAGACAATCCACTTTGAAAAAGCATGGAACAGTAAATGGGATTTAGTGGATAGCCTTACGATAAGTTTTTCTATCGTTATCATATTTTTTTCTTGTTATAGTAAGTTGCATCATGAAACGACGCGAGCCACCATCCTCTTGTTCTGTGTGTTCCATCCAGCACTTGCCCGCCCCAACGCACTTATTTCTTCCTCGATTTTGTTGCGCCTGATGGAAGTGCTTCCTTTCATTGACGATGGCATATTTGTTCCAATGAGATGATTTTATAAAGTTCATTGTATCTTCTTCTTTCAGGCTCTAGTTTAGGCAATTGATCCATAGTCAAGGCTCTTACGGATGATTTCTGAGAATGGATCTTATGGAGTTTTTTGTTTTTTTTTTACCAGTCTTTAACAGGCCCTGCTCGCAATATCTTTTAATGTGTTTCAGGTTGCCTGTTCTGTTGCCAGTAGTGTGAGTATTAATGAGATTTCTGTGGTCTAGTGTTCTCATGTGATTTGGTGACAACTTAAGAATATCCAAGCACGAACATGCAGCATCGAATTGCTCAGTAGTCTAAAGATACGATCCAATGATCATGTTATTCCACTATTGCTCAAACCCTTACAGCTAAAACTGGGGCTGGGACTGGTTGACTTTCACAAACAGAAGAACCAAAAAATGGGGGAAAAAAAAAGGGTAAAATAAATATGTTGACTCCATCTTAACCTAGCAAATCTGAAGAGCTTGTGATGGATTGGTTTGAGGACTCAGCTCTAAAATAAGCTGTATCACAGGTGATGTTTTCCAGGTCTTTCAATGAAGGGTAAGGGCTATTGAGTTGCATGTCAGTGAGCATTTGACGTAGATCAGAAATCTCCTCTTTGAGCTGATTATTTTCTTGAGCTACCTGATCATGGCACTCTGCTACATGGTTCACCTTCTCTACGAGCTGGTGGTTTTCATTCCGGAGCCAAACCACCTGTGACCAGAGCTCATCCAGGTGCTTCTGCTTCCGCATGCGCGACCGCCGTGCAGACTCTCTATTAGATATCATCCTCCTCTGCTTTCGCTCATTGATAAGAGAGAGTTGTTGCTCGTCTGCCTCGTCAGAAGTCGAGTGGCTGCTCATAGACGATGCTTGTAGACTGAACTCTTGAACTTGAGGAGGGATCTGGAAATTATAGGATTGATTAGTGAAGTGGTTGAACTCGAACATCTGCGAGTTATTCTGAGTCATGCTGAAATGAGCTGAGTATGGGGATGAGTTGGGATGAACTGGATAGTGGAGTCTTGCAATCTCATTCGGCTGCATGGCTAAAAAGCTGGATAAAAATTGCAGGGTCTAAGCCTTCTGGTTTGGAATTATGTTGAACGAGGTTAAAAGTCCATGGCTCGGTCGCCTTTTATAGTGTGGGGAAAGTTTGCGATGACCCCACTGCTGGCAATTTGCAGAAACAGAAGTAAAGCATGTATGCACATGAACACATAATTATACCACTAATAGTTTGTGTGCTGCTTGTTTGCCTTGTATGACGAAAACGACGTGCACTCATGATCAGGTCCTGCGTTTTGTGCTGTGGATAATCATCTGAGATCCAATGATGCTTACATCAGAAGGGAGTTCAGATTGTGGGGAGTACAATTATATCAGTGGGGAAATGTTTGAGCAACAGAGAGCGGATCAGAAAATAGGGTGACAGAAGTCAATCTTCAAAGTGGAGGTGTATTTATTACAGCCCAGGTTTATTGAAGTAGTTTACTTAAAGATCTCAGGCCAATAACACTTTGTGACGTATGGAACTGGAGGAGAGGGATGCCCAAACTTTTTCTAACCATATTTTGAAAAGATTATTATACAACAGAGCGAATGACTCGACACCCACTTCACAGAAATAAAATAATGGATTATAAGTTTGCGCGTTTAAATTGATTTTTTTTGCTGTGAGCACATTCTCTATTCTCTCGTAACTGCTGGATCAATAAGATCAATAAGATCTTGAACTTGCTGTGTATTTACATGGATTGAAACTACCTTTCATGTGACATGATGATGTATAAACAGCCATGATCGATAATTGATCAGCTTGATTAGATATCAGAACACTAGGAAAACAGGGCTGGCAACTTTTAAGTGGTAGTTACGTGTGGTCCAAGATGTTCCTCCTGCGAGTTGGAAGAGGCCAATAGTCTTCGATTGCCACATATTATCCATGGACTATATTATTATGCTTATATAATACAAAAAATGCTGACCCCTGGCAGGGAGATTTGAATGAGAATTCAGATCTTCAGTGGTGGGACAAAGCGACGGCTACTTTTATAGAATCACAGGGGGAAATGGAGTTCTTCATCAGATGATGATGAACTGCATAATTTGCTATGAATCATCACAGAAACACACCTTAACAGCCAAATCTCTCGCGTTTGGGATGTGAAGTTTTCAGAAAACAACTCAAAAGGCTGTTTGTTTGCTCAGATCTGTGGTGGGCTGTGTTCTTTCGCTCTGCGAACAGTAACTTCCACCCAAGACCACTTAGTTTGGGAGTATTATCACAACCAGTGTCACATTTGAAGCATTCCCAGGTCAAAATTTGTAGGCTCAATTAAGAAACTTGGAGAAGATTAGCTTCGATCTTAGGCCACTCTACTCAGCTAGTCTCACCGAGTGGAAAGGAATGATCTCAGAATATGGTGATGGTGGGGATGGAGCAGGGGTGAGATAGATGTACTTTGACAGGCAAGACCCCCACTAAACGCAAAAAAGGATCTCTAAAACATCCAGAACCAAAAGTTTTAGTAAAGGAAAATGCTCTCTCCCCCGCACTTGAGGCTGCCTCAGGTTGAGTGGATCAAATGGTCAACAATATCATTAGACAGATGTAGACTTCTCTTTCTTTTCTTGTCTTGTGGTTGTCCTTGCCTTGTTGCAAGTGCCCTGCATGATTCTTTTTTCTTTTTTTCCTGAAGATCTGTATTCATCTTGTGGATGAGTTGTTTAGGGTTTTGATATTGGTATACTTTTTCTCCATTGTACTTGTATTGTACACACAGTAAAGCTCAAAGAATACTGGTCAGTGGTGCGCCATTTTGATATCAGATTACTTTTCACAACATCCATGTATGGATAAACCCTATTTCACTTCCTGATCAGTGCGGGCGAGTGATTAATTACTCAAAACTTGCCAAGAACAGTAACACTTCTGATTTCTTAAGAATCATTGCTTGGGAAACCTATGCTTTCAACCTGTTTGCTGTCTCTCTGTACTTGTTACTGAGCCACTCAGTTCATGTACTCATTTATTTTCAGCTTTTACAGTGAACTCATTGATACTGTATCTCCCAACATGGAGTGAGTCAAGGTAACACGAATGTAGATCCTTTTCTGAACTCCGAGTTCTTGAGATTTCTGTCAGACAAAACCAGAATCTCAATTCAAATACAAACACCTCCTAGGCATCTTTTACCACTGCATGCTGTTGTTTTCTAAGCTTTTTGATAGAGCACAAATCATGAACTGTTTTTATCAGCCTGTGTCTGGCCCTATCCACCCAGCTCAACGTGTTTATTAGTCTTATTCATCGTACAGAGCTTTCATTTTCCTAGACTCTTAGATGAAATTATTGCAGATATAATTTCCTGGTTCTTTTTAATGATGTGGTAAAATCTCACTGGACCAGATCTGTGACAAATCATTGGAGAATTGGTAGCCGTTACTGTAAAAATATACTTTCAAAAAATATATTTTAAATATTTTTCTATATTTTTTATCATTTTGATAGTTGATTTCAAAATTTATTTTTTAAAAAAATATTATTTTATATATTTCCAAACAAACCACTTTGAAAAATAACTTAAATTACATTATGAAACAGACTCTTTGACTATACAATATAAAAGCAATCGATCAAACCAACTATAAATGGTGTAGTGATAAAAGCTTGGAATTAAAGGATTTGTTTTCCCTGTAATCTCAGGTTCGAGATATATAATTACAAATTTGATAATCACTTGAATAAACTGATAGAAACACTCACGTTAATAAAAAAAAAAAAAAAAAAAAAAATAGTCGATCAACAAAATTTCTTGCTAGTTTTTTTCTCTCAATTACATGTATATTTAACAAATTATAATTTTAAAATTTAATTTATAATTTGTAAATTAGTTTTTTTTTCTTACATACCCTCTACAAAAACAAATCAAAATAATTAAGTTAGAAGTGTGTTTGATAAAAAAAAAAAAAAAACTTTTATAAGTTAAACAGTTTAACCAGTAATTAAATTAAGATTTTGTAAAAGTTTTTTATTAAAAGAAAAATCAACCAGACGTATTTCCAATTTTCTGTTATTTAAGAAAGAAAGAAAAAAAGGGCCGTCCTCTTTGTCCGGTGAAAGGAATGATGATTACCACCGTCATCTTTGCATATCTTATTTGTGCTCTTTAAATCACTTCCCATGTTTGCTCCCTTTCCCAACCGTACCCTTGACACCTGACACAAGATCACTGGGATCCAAGAGCACGGAGGGGTAGTTTGGGGAGCATAAATATATCATTTAGAAAACACTTCCCTAGAATAAAGATTTTGGTCATGCACGGATGGGTACTTGATTTAACTGCCCACCTCAACCTTTATAGTACCGTCCATCGTGACCCATTGAAAGTGCAAAGTTTTTTTTTAGTATAAAGCTTTTTAGAAATAAAATCTTACATGTCGAATCTATTTTTTATTAATTTATTTTCATGAGCACATAATTCATGATTTTTTTATCTTTTTTAAAGAAGAGAAAAAAAATTAGGATTCAAAAAGAATAATACTTGGACTAATAATGTTAAGAAGTATATATTGTACATGCAAAGGTCCACCGTAATTTATTTTACTTTATGAGGTAGGCAGACGAGAAAAACGGGGGCGCACGATAGATGTCACAGGTGGGGCCCTACTAACAAGCGCGCATGGTTGCCTAGTGCACCACCCCAGCTCCCTATTGCGTAGCCTGTCCATTCAGCCAAAAAAGAGCCGGTCTTTATTTCTGTAGGGCTATTTACTATTTAGGGCTATTTGCTTCTTTTCCTTTTTCTTTTTTACTTACTTTGGTTTGTATCCGTTAATTAATATTAATGGGATTGTGATTGTTTTTAAAAATATTTTTTATTTAAAAATATATTAAAATAATTTTTAATATTAGCATATAAAATATTATGAAAATATCTAAAAATATTAAAAAATTTAATTTAAAATAAAAATTCATTTTCTTTTCAAAAATATTTTTTTTAAACCCTCTTTATTCTCCCTTCTTCTTTTCGAAAGGGACCTCCTTTTGTTTTTGGAGGTTCCCTACAACCTCCATTAAGAGAAGCATTTCAATTTGGGTGATGTCACCAGCACCATTTGTGCACCCCACTAAGGCAACCTTGACAAATTTTGTGGATTGTGATACCATGAAAATTCAGGCCATCAAGATTTTATTTCAGGGCAAACTTCTGACTAGCCCCCCCAACTATATAGTGATTCTTGATTGAATGTCCATATAAATTTATTTATTTATTTATTTATTTATTATCACTCACTCTAAAATTTGAGGAAATCCTCGATCAAATCTTCTAGTCAATGTTTGTTGATTATTGGTCTATTCCATAAAGCTGAAATGGTGAAAAAAATCAAGTGTTTGTGTAATTTATCTGTTGGTAAATCATTATTACATTCTTTTTCACGCAAGGCAAACGGGAAGAACAGTACCTTTGACATTTTGGAGGAAGAGCATACAAATTCCATGCATCTTCTCCACCAGAAATTAAATAAAAAATAATTTTCTTTAAGAATGAGGTCATGGATGAGATCTCCAGAGATTGGTCGATAGAGGATAAGCTCATCATCAGCTAACACTTAATTTCTTCGATGTATAGACTTGTAATTTCTTAATTGCAAGGTCATTGTTTAACACAAGAAAGAGATAGTCATCCTGGATGCGATGTGTAATTAGATGTTGGTGCATTTTTTATTTTATTTTTTTGTATATTAAGACTACTTTAATATTGCTGCTTACGCACTTGTAGTTAAGGTCTTGATCCACTAACAAGTGTGGATAATAAAGGTGTTTCGTTATTTTATTAATTTCTAAATGGGCATTGATATATTATGATTGACAGCGATTTTTCTTTTTTTTTTTCTTGCAAGTTTTATCATTTTTTGATTATGATTAACAATATATTTGCTTTCTTGCTAGCCCCAGGTAGTTGATTCCTCGTTATATATATCTCAAGATCTCAGACCCAAGTACTATCGCTGTTGTTTTCTTATAGAGATGTGTGTGTATGTGTTCGGTTAACCTATTTCTAAATCTACTCGAAATATGAATTTGACATTTTGAGAGGAAAAAAAAGAAAGAGAATCCATGAAGTATGAATTTTGATAATGAATAACAGAAATTCATGAAGAAACTATAAATTTCATCCTCAAGAGACGTGGCGTAATAACAAATGACTTATGATCAGCATAACAGATTTCGAGTTCGATTCAGAACGTGTATCTTTTATAATAGTCTGGGACAGCCGAGGTTTTACTCGCTCACCGAACCCTACAAAGTATGCTTCTCGGGGGGTTGAGGTTTTCCAGTGTAAAAGAACAAACTATATATTTCTTGGACGCATCACCATGTTGAGGTAATTAACCGGTTTCATCAAATCTCAAATATGTATTCCTGAATCTATGATTCATGTGATGAAATTAATTAACTTTCCCAGAATTATCACAATATGAAATCAGAATTCACTGTTCTCCCACTTGTTGATTGTCCATGTTTCAGTGGCCTATGTGCTTCTTCTTTTTCCGCTGTTCTTTAGCTCCAATTCATAATCTTTGATCTCTTTTGCCATCAAATCACAATATATCTTTCCACTCCAAAGTTCTTTGACCAAAGTTTCCTATCATGCCACAGCTAAAATTATATAGGTCATGATACATAGGATATTTCCTGGGGTAGAGCTAGAATCGGCCTGTGGATTTCCATGGTTGGAGTCATGACCAACTTTTTCCATGATAATTTATTTTGTCCCTACTTGAATTAAATTATTTTGAGTTGGCTACAAAAAACCTGTTTGGCCTATAAAAGGAATAATTTCTCCGATCATATTTCATTCTGAAAACCTCAGCTTTTTTCGCTGCTCATCACACTCTCTGGTGAAGAGATTTCGAAGATAAAACGTCACACGCGACTGAATATCTTCCAAACCATCGTTCAGTTAATTTCCTGCCCTTGCATTATTTAGGTGGAAGTTATAATTAGCGTTCATGCTGCCATCAAAAAGCTGTTTGGTTGTGGCACTTGCTTGACATTTTCTGGAGCCCCATGAATAGTTTTCTGAGCTCAGAAAAGGAGTGTGCTTGCTTTACTTATTCTGGGATTCATTATACAACAAAAACAAAAACAAAAACAAAAACAAACAGCAGTAAATTGGACTATAAAGTTCATAGCAGCAAAATTGACCATGGCTGGAAAAAGAGAAGAACCCTAGCCTCAAGGTGGTCATGAAATGGTGAAGGAAGCAATGTCAAAAGATAAGGCACAGTGGGTGGGCTAGTGATAAGTAGTTGGGAGAGAAGAATCAAATAAAATAAGGATTTAAGCGTGAGGAATACAATATGAAGAAAACAGAAGGTGAGCACCATTGTAACATCTCCTTAATTACCACCATTTTCCACCCAAAATGATTGAAGAAATAATTCTGAGTCCCCACACTCATTAAAATAAACACCATCTGAATCAGAAAGACAATGGTGTTTGTACAGATATTGAACAAAAAGCCAATCCCAAGGGCCACAGCCATCTTTCCTCTTGTATGTGATATCAGCCGTGTCTCTTGAGGGAATTGTGAGTGCTTTGTTTGATTGGGTGTGTGGACACCATGAGAGCCATAAGGCTCCTCCCATTACTGAAATTGACTAGTTTGTTTGTATTTCTTTTTTGTGTTGCTTATTATGTGTTTTGATCGATGGTGATGTAACCCTTTTTTAGTTCATCGTTACTTGTTATTAGATAATAATATAAATCATATTTTCTATGGCATCACCTAGTAATTTAAGTTTCTGGGTGCGATGGCTCTTACATGGTATCACAGTCTTGTTGACTCATCGGTCGTGAGTTCGAATTTCATTACCCTCATTCTATTTGATAAAAATTAAGCACTAGGTAGTGTGGACCACTTTGCAAGTTTCAAGTCCAAAGAATTTTTACTTGAGAATATATTAAAAAATAATACAAATTATATTCTGAGATCTCATCTAAAAATTTAAATTTTTAGATGAAATGATTAATTAACGTTCAGTAAACAAATGGCCACTGAGAAAGGAGAGAAGCTGGTGGATAAAATAATTGCAATGTAATTTAACCCAACTTGATAACACCATCTCCACACGATATATATATTTCTCACTATTGTCATCGGTAATGGCCACGGTCCCCGCTCCTTTCCTGTAGCCTGGAACTAGCAGAAGCTTCCCTTGTTCATGAAACATTACTGCAATGCTGAAGTTAAAATTAATGTTTTACAGTTAATACAACTTGGAACTTTTTTTTTTACTTTTTTTGGAGATTGTTACTCGGATTCATCAAGTCATGATCATCAGCTCACCAGGCCAATTATTCTATTACATAACTTATGAAAGAAACCTTGTACATCTTTGGGGTTTTGAGGTTTATTTAAGAGATGTTTGAGTCTTGGGTTTTATAGATATTGTCTTAAATAATATCACATATACACTAGTTTTTGCTCACGTGAGAATATTATTCAACTATTTATTAAATATTTATAGATTGTGTTCAAAAGTTTTTCTTCATGATATTTTAAGAAAATTTCAAAATTTCCGATCACAAACAAAAAATAAAAGAGGGACAGAGCTTCATTTTATAATAAACAAAAAAGAGGGAGAAGAGAGTGAGCTAGAAATCTTCCAGAATCACACTATGAACACCAAAGAAAGATAGATTAGAATATACAAGGGTGTTAGGATGAAATTTCCATCAGAAAAATTGAAGGAAATCCAAATATAACATGTAATTAATAAAAAAATATAGTTTGAATAAAATAAATCAAGTTGACATCTTAAAAAATATAATGAAATAATGATATATTAAATCAGCTAGGATGAGCATAAGTTAACCTTTCAAATGTATAATTTGGGTTATAAGATCATGATAACCTTAAATAAAGCAAATAAAAATAAGTTATAAAGTTCAATTTCTAATAAACTCATTGTTGAAAATGAAATTGAAAAAATAAATTAATCTAAAAAAAACACAGCAAAATAATTTTTCTCAAACAAAATTATAAGCCTAGATAATATTACGAGAATGTCATCATCAATCTCGTAAGGCCGTTATATTCTTTGATTGCCTTGAAATTTTAACCTAATATATGTTAATATATCAAGAGACTCCTCGTAAAATTTTATATTAATTTAGCGATCAGATTAAGAGATATGATTGATATTATAAAACTATATATTATTTTAAAAAATATTATTTTAAAAAATATTATTTAACCATAACAGAATATACAAAATTTCTATAACTGGCTAATATTTTAAACAAGATAAAATCTGTTTTGTGTTTTAAACTATAACGTGATTGGTGTTGGTGGTTGACAACGGAGATAAAGGTTGATAGAAAAGGTGAGTTTCCTGTTGGCTTCCCTGCTCTACTATCGGAGCTTCGTCAATGGCAAAGCTAGATTTGGGAAATGGATGACTGATTAAAAGAATTGTTGAAGGATACAATTGCAGACGAGAATATAGATTAGGGGCAGTTTTTGTAGTTGACCTTACTTTTATTTTAACGGTATTGAAACAGCTGAGTTTTAAAGGGTGCAAGAACCCGCCAAAGCATGACTGCCATGGTTCATGGCATTCCACACCTCTCAACTATGGCTGTTAACAAGGCTTCTCTTCTCTTACCACGCAATAGTACCTTTATACAAGAAAATCCCACCAATTCCCATCTACACTTTCTCCACACTCGCTCAAAACCAAGCCCAACCACCCGCCAAGATAAGAACTTTTTCTCATATTTACCAGGAATGCTCGAAACAAAACTCTCTGAGTCCTGGCAAACAAGCACATGCTCGAATGATTTTTTTTGGGTTTGAACCTACAACCTTCGTGTCCAATTGCTTGATACAGATGTACGTTAAATGTTTGCACTTGGACTATGCGTGCAAGGTGTTTGATAAGATGTACCTGAGGGATGTGGTTTCTTATAACTCCATTATTTCTGGTTATGCTAGCTGTGGGGAAATGGAGATTGCGAGAAAGTTTTTTTATGAGATGCCGGAGAGAGATGTGGTGTCGTGGAATTCAATGATTTCCGGATTTTTGCAGAATGGTGAGTGTCGGAAGTCGATTGATGTTTTTCTGGAGATGGGGAGGTGCGGTGTGGGTTTTGACCGAGCGAGTTTTGCTGTTGTTTTGAAAGCTTGTGGGGCTTTGGAAGAGTGTAATGTGGGAGTTCAGGTTCATGGACGTTTGGTGAAGTTTGGATTTGATAGCGATGTGGTCACTGGGAGTGCTTTGCTTGGTATGTATGCAAAGTTTAAGAGATTAGATGATTCACTTGCAGTTTTTAGTGAACTTCCTGAGAAGAACTGGGTTTCTTGGAGTGCAATGATTGCTGGTTGTGTTCAAAATGATCGGAATGTTGAGGGTTTAGAGTTGTTCAAGGAGATGCAAGGGGTGGGAGTTGGGGTTAGTCAATCTATCTATGCTAGTCTTTTCAGATCCTGTGCAGGATTGTCAGCATTGAAATTGGGTAAAGAGTTGCATAGTCATGCTTTAAAGAGTGCTTTTGGAACTGACATCATTGTTGGAACTGCCACTTTGGATATGTACGCAAAATGTGGCAGGATGGCAGATGCTCAAAAGGTACTTAACTCAATGCCGAAATGTAGTTTGCAATCTTATAATGCCATTATCGTTGGGTATGCAAGAAGTGATCGAGGCTTTCAAGCTTTGAAGTCTTTTCAGCTTCTGTTGAAGATTGGGCTTGGTTTTGATGAAATAACTCTATCTGGAGCATTAAATGCTTGTGCATCCATCAGAGGAGATTTGGAGGGGCGTCAAGTTCATGGACTAGCGGTTAAGAGTATTTCTATGTCAAATATCTGTGTTGCAAATGCCATCCTTGACATGTACGGTAAATGCAAGGCTCTTGCTGAAGCTTCTGATCTGTTTGATATGATGGAAAGGAGAGACGCTGTCTCTTGGAATGCAATTATCGCAGCATGTGAGCAGAATGGAAACGAAGAGGAAACACTTGCCCATTTTGCATCAATGCTTCACTCAAGGATGGAGCCTGATGAATTCACTTATGGCAGTGTATTGAAAGCTTGTGCTGGTCGACAAGCTTTAAACACCGGCATGGAGATCCATACTAGAATTATAAAATCCGGAATGGGTTTTGAATCGTTTGTGGGAGCTGCCCTTGTTGATATGTACTGCAAGTGTGGAATGGTAGAAAAAGCAGATAAAATCCATGACAGAACAGAACAAAAGACAATGGTTTCTTGGAATGCTATTATTTCTGGATTTTCTCTGCTACAACAAAGTGAGGATGCTCACAATTTTTTTTCGAGAATGTTGGAAATGGGTGTAAAGCCAGACAACTTCACTTATGCAGCAGTTCTTGATACTTGTGCAAATTTGGCTACTGTTGGTCTTGGGAAGCAAATACATGCTCAAATTATCAAGCAAGAACTGCAATCGGATGTGTACATATGCAGCACTCTTGTTGATATGTACTCAAAGTGTGGAAACATGCAAGATTCTCAGCTGATGTTTGAGAAAGCACCTAGCAGGGATTTTGTAACGTGGAATGCCATGCTTTGTGGTTATGCTCATCATGGTCTTGGAGAAGAGGCCTTAAAACTTTTTGAGCGTATGCAACTTGTGAAAGTAAAGCCAAATCATGCAACTTTTGTTTCTGTCCTCAGAGCATGTGCACACATGGGGCTTGTTGATAAAGGGTTGCATTACTTTGATGTCATGCTGAGTGAGTATGGTTTAGATCCTCAAGCTGAGCACTATTCATGTATGGTTGACATACTTGGGAGATCAGGGCGCATTGATGAGGCATTGAATCTTGTTCAGAAGATGCCTTTTAGAAGCTGATGCTGTTATCTGGAGAAATCTGCTTAGTGTTTGCAAGATCCATGGGAATGTAGAGGTTGCAGAAAAAGCAACTGGGGCTCTTTTGCAATTGGATCCACAAGACTCTTCTGCTTGCGTTCTTCTATCAAACATTTATGCTGATGCAGGAATGTGGGGCAATGTTTCGGAGATGAGAAAGATGATGAGGCATAACAAGCTGAAAAAGGAACCAGGTTGTAGCTGGATTGAATTGAAAGATGAAGTGCATACATTTCTTGTTGGAGACAAAGGTCATCCAAGACATGAAGAGATATATGAGAAACTTGGAGTGCTAATTGGAGAGATGCAGCCAGTTGGATATATACCTGATTTTGATGTTTTGATTGATGAGGAAGTAGAACAACATGAGCAACTACAAGAGCTAAGAACCTGCGCATACAATTCTTTAAGATGGTGATGGCTGCATCTTAGAATCATTTGGCAATGAGATAATATGAGGATTCAATAAGATTGTAAATTACGCGGTATTGTACAATATAAGCCTACGCCAAACCTCAGATTACTAACCAGACTCGTTCCTTTTTCCAATTGAGCTTCACCCAGGCGAGTACATGGCGCATACTCTTGGGAAATCCTGGAAAGTGGAAACTGCGGCAGTTGGATTATCACAAAAATACCGCGGATCAGAATTGATGTTGAAAAACTGGCCATCAAATAGCTCCAGGATCCGGGTAAATTTTGTCTCGAGTTTTTGTTGTCAATTTACAGCAATGTAAGCCATAATCCTTGAGGAGCATTTTTCAAGCTGTAAAACCGTCTCAAATCACTTCCCACATTCAGAAAGATAGACCTACAAGATTGTACGTAGCATTTCTTGTCCTCTCGTTGGTGTATCATTTTGGTAATCCACAAATTTGGGAACGAAGATCTTGACATAATACCTTGGCAAATTTTTTGTATCGTTTCACTGGTTGCTAAGCGATAGGGTCGTGTGTACCCAAAAAGTACTATATGTATGGAAGAAGCTGCCCCTTCGCTCTCAAATAAAGTGAAAATGCACCCTCCATCACTTTCTTGTTCGGTTGGTCTATCCAAGCACGCTTGTTTGCCAGATTTATAATAGGCATACCCTCTTTTTTTTCTGATTTAAAACAAAATATACATCAAGATTGGCCCCTAGTCCCAGTAAATTTCTTCATGTAGCGCACAGGATTTTCTATTCAAAAGATACAAAAAAATTCTTCTTGTAGCGCACAGGATTTATCATTTCCAAAGATTTTCCTCCTGATTTGTGTTTGTCACAGAATCAAGTTGCCAAAATAAAATCTTCCAGGCCATTCTTGATGTCTGAAAAGCTTGTGCCTCGATGCTGCTCTTTAGGGCTTCTAGCACAGCATAGCGCTCACCACAACGGAAGCTTCTGTGGCTGACATGAGTAAACCATGAGCTTCTAGCACCGGAAGAAGTAACACAGCTCTCACCATAACAGAAGCTTCTGTGGCTGACAAAAGTATACGATTGCCGAAATCAATAATATAAAAATCGCCATGAAAACATGCTTAAAGCCAAGCAGTCCTGCATCTATTCTTCTCACACTCTCAAGCTCAGATATAGAATCTGCGTTTGCCACCTCAGTTTCACTAACTGGTCCACTTTTCTGGGCCTTGTCAACCTGTAAACAGAAAAGGATATAAAGAAAGGAATTTAGAACCCAACATCAATCCATGACACAAGTTCTAGTAATTGCAGTGCTTGAATGGGAGTAAGATGTGTATAAAATTAGGCTCTAAGGTAGAGTTTGCGATGTTTCTAAACTAACTGTTCAAACTAGGGGACTTGAATGATGTTCTTAATTGCCTGAACAGGAGTTCACATAACAAAGTGAGATATGTTCAGACCAAGGACTTGAATGTTGTACAGAGACACAACACGCCCAAAAGGCAGAACTTATTTAAAAAAGAAAAAAAATGGTAGCGTAGTCGGTATTTAAAACTCTTGAAAGAAACAGAAGAGTTTCAATAGAGGTAAAGAAAGATCAGGTTTTCTCCGGTTCCAATGATTAACGTGAAGCCAGCTTATTCAGAATCTAACAACTAATACCCACCTCAGATATAGTGGCTGAGAATTTCGCTAAATCTTCACCACTTCCTTTGTTATGATACTTGATATCACCAAAGGCATCTTTACCTGTCTGCTGTAACTTCACCACCAGAGTTTGGTTCTGCAGTGCTAGCAATGCTATCTGCATGAACCACAAAAAGCATCAGAAAACCCTTAGGAGAAAGTTCTCGTGATAACAAACTCATACAGCATGGAATTCATGGAAATTTTCTGCAAAGTGATGAAGGTCAAGAACTTCAGAAAATAAATCTCAAGCAAACAACACCAACTATGAGTGGTCAAATAAGGATGCTTGCCTTTGTCACTTCTATTTGTAAGCACCAAATTTCATGGTGAAATATTTTCAGATTTATCAAAAAAGAATTAAGGAAAGGAAAGGAAAAGTCATGTGAGAACAAAAGTCAGATCACTATCCTATCACTTCTCATAAAGGAATATGGTAAATAATGAAGAATAATAACAAACTCTGTCAAAGAACTGAACTGATTAATCCATCTTCTTTGTACATTTTATTTTCAAGGCACTCTTGTTCTAATCTTGCATCAAGCATTCTAGACCTGAAACAATTTATTTCGGTAGAGTTGTTGTTAGAATTTCATTTTCTCATTTATTACTTTTGAGGATGATTTAAGTTTTTCAATAGCCCATTGTTCCACTAATAGGCCATTGACCTAGTGCTATCAACCGCCAATAACATGCAAGTGGTGGTGGGTCTGACTACCAGTATGGGATTTTAACCTCTCAGCTTCCCTAAGCTGTAAAGACCACAAACAATTTTCATGGTTTTTTTTTTTTGCCAGGTCTAAATCTTGCTGCATTTGGTTGATCTTCTGCTAGTAGACCTGGGATTGTTCATTTCCCCAATTTCTTGTCTATTAAACCTGACTAAATTTTCTTCTGAATTATAGCTTCTACTGAGGTTTTAAGGTTTGGTCTCCATGGAGGCATCCATGTGCAAAATGACTACTTTATTTATACTATAAGTTGGCTTGAAGACAGATAAACAGATCCACTACGAGCAATTATTTGATGAACTTCAAGTAATATATACAATATGAGATAATTCATTAATGGTCCAATGCCTTTAAAAATTTTAATTTTATTTGTCACATATATATTAAAATTAAAAATTAAAAAAAGAAGCCCAAGTAACAGATTGAGATGAAAGAAGGCAAAAGAAAAACCAGCATTCTATTGCTAGTAATTAATTTCAGACAAGATCGTGATCAGCAGAAATTAGAGATAAGAAAAGTATGCACCTGTTTATGGAGGCGCTCTCTTTCGATAGCAAGCCGCATCACTAAATCTGTTATTACTTTAGTCTGAAAGCCGATGTCTTTTGCAGTTGCCATTTTTGTTTCCTCAGCTTGATTCAAAGATGCCTCCAAGTATTTGAGACGATCCCCTTAAGAAGCTCAATTCTTCATTTAGATCTGCATTAGTTTCAGATAATATGATGCACTTATCCTCCGCGCTCTCTTCCCGGCTTTCAGCTTTTGAAACCTTTGACTTCAAACCCTCAATTAAATGTTCCATATCTCTAATTGTAGCAAACAACATATCTTGCTTCTCCTGATTGGCTTCAACAGATGCCACTGCATGCTGGAGCCTAAGATCAGACTCCCTCAGCTGTCTCTCTAAGGAATCAACCTTCTCAGAAGTGTCTTTAAGATGATCCAACTCCTCATTAAGTTTCATGTTAGTCTCTTCCAGTAACTTTAACTTGGCTTCTGCATTGTCTGCCCTACTTTCTGCTCGAGATAGTTTTCCTTTCACATCATCAATTACATCTTCCATTTCATTGATTTCAGAGCATAAAGCATTGTCCTGATCAGTTTCATCTGCAGAGACCTTCACACTTGACAACTGAAAATCAGATTCTCTCAGCTGGTTCTCAAGTGAAGTCACTTTCTCCCTCAAAGTGAAGACCTCAGAATTAGCAAGGACTGAATTATTTTCAGCTTCTGACAAGCTGGCTTTTAAGTTATCAGTCTGTGCTACGAGCAGATTGAGCTTTGTACTGCTGCAATCAAACTTTTGCAAAGCAATTTCTTTGGCTTCCAGCTGATCAGTAGAATTTTCGAGCTTTGTTCTTAACTCCGCTTCTCTTTGAATGGAGCCATTCAAATTTAACTGGAATATTTGGAGTCGAAGCAGAAGTTCTTTTGAAATTCCCATCAAAACTTCAGCAGCATTTTCTGCTCCAAACCATTTTTCACAAATATCCATCATTTCTTCCTCCTTGAAGAATATTTCTTGCTCCATAGAGTGTACTCTATCTTTCAACTCTTCTTCAAGTTGTCTTGATTCAGTTAGCTTCTTTTCAAGGTCCATCTCTCTTGCCAATGACTTCTCGAGCATCCTCAAGAAATGTCTTTGTTGTTCTGCAGTTTGCAATTTGATCTTTGAATTCATACTTGACAGTTGGTCATCTTCTAAGAAGTTTGATCCCTTGTCAGCATCCCCTGTCAAAATGAATGCACGAGTAAAGAAATTACAACCTGTAAGAAATTTATCTTTCCTTCTCACCAAAGTTCCAAACAATTAAAAAGCAACAATTTCATTATTTATCAAATATCTGTTTCATAGTAGCAGAATTAGCCAGTCAAATAAAAGAATATCCTGAAAAGATTCCATGCATAGTTCCTAATTTAGCACACATGCATATGTGCACGTATATCCATCCCAAAAAAAAAGTCATGACCAGCCTTCTCACAGACAGGCAGAGAGGACATCTGATATCAAGAACAAACATAATAGCCTGGGTTCATTTGCTGAGTTCTAAGGCAGCCCCCCATCAAAACAGACATGAATAAAATTTGGTTAATTAAATTAAAATTTATGAGATCTATTATAGCTTACAATTTTCTACTCCGTGAAAACATGACACTGTCCTCCGGAACTTAGCAGATTGTGCCCTAATTTCTGAGACTTGATCTTGTAACTGCTTCAATGATTCTTGAGAATCATGCAATTTTTCTTCCATTGTCATGAAAGTTTCCCCTGCTCCATTTGATAATATTATTTCACCAACCTCAGCAATATTTGTTTGTATAGATATCAAGAACCTATCTAGTTCCATCGACTCAGCATCCAATATCTCAGACAAGAAATCAAATTCAAAAGCCCTCTCCACTGAATCAGCCAATATATCACCAGATGTGGCTAAGGCTTCAAAATCAGTTTCCTTGGTTGCCACATGCATCATAAGCATGCTTAAGTTAACCAACTTCTCCGCAATGCAAGCTGAATCCAATTCAACCCTTGTCAGAGTCCCACCTGCATTCTCTAATTCTATACTCATGTTTCTGTTTGAAGATGCCTCTACAACTAAGTCAATTTTACTTGACTCGATGTCCAGATCATGAGTTCCAACATTTTCAAGAGAAAAAGTGGCTTCATTAACATAATCAGCATCCATGTTTATCATACACTTGTCGTTCTGGCAGCCTCAAAACCTGGTATAAGCCATTAAAATAGTAAATAAAAGGAAAGGACCTTGTTCTGGTCACATGACAAGTATCAATAGAACTAGCAAGTATTTGTAAATGATAGCATTTCATAAGCTAGCAGGTTCTAGGATAAGCACACGATTGGTGATTAATACCCATTAAAAAGTAGATAAAAAAACAAAAGAAAAGGTCAGTGCTAGTCACAAGACAAGTACAGATGGCACTAATGAGTATTGCTAAATAAAAGCATTTCATAATCTAGCAGCTACTAGGAAAAACAGCAGCAGGTTAAAACATCAAGTATTGCTTATTTTACTTCTACTTGAGCTACAAACAATGAACAATTTGCTTGATGTTACTCTAGAACAATAAACATAATACTCCAAAGTAAATTCACCAACGCTCAAGCATGATTGATAAGTTTTAGGTCTAATGGGCTGGATACACGAATTGTTGAGTTATGGCATTATCTGGCATCTAGTGCATGAAGTTATTTGCACACCACCATACCCAATTAAACCCCTTATAATAAAATATATGTAGACTTGACACCAACTTAGGAGCAATATAAAATAAGTACGTTGTGCTAAGAAAAGAGTAGCATCTCAATAGAGCAAAGAGGAGCAGTATTGCAGCATCCATGCAGGTGAGGGACGATAGCATATGTATTTGCTATTTGAGAAGTAATTTTTGATATAAGTTGTGGTCTCACCATTTTGCATGTTTGAGAGTCTTGTTGTTACACTCTTGGGTGTGATTGGGGTTTTGAGTTTGTGATTGTGGCTTGGATTCTTGGGAGGATTTACTGTATTGGTACTACTATTTAATAATACTGGTAGTCTGTAGAGGCAGGCTTGTTGGCTGAACCAGGTTATATTCTGAGTGCCTTTATTTTGGTTTGTTTCGGTTTTGCACAACACAACCAAAAACGGGGAAAAAAATGAGTCTTTAATATGTAAGTATTAATGCAATTCCTAAATGAGATCTAAACCAACTTGCTCCCAGCCCAACTTATCATCAAAATTCAATATAAATAAAGTTGTCATACATGCTACAACTTCAAAAAAGTATTGCTTCCTGTTCACATGCGCCCTAGAACTCCATCACAAAAAAGATACCATCACCGTTTACAGAGACAACTTCGCTTGGGGAGTCTGTTTAAAGTCATTGTTTATTTCTAGTTAATTTCTTAGTTAGACCAGCACAGCTCCTCATTAAAATATGACATATAAGCTGCTATGGTACTAAGATTTCAAGCATTTCATACATATACCAAATATGCCTTGAAACTCCAAAAATACCATCATCATTTACTAAGATAACTTGTCTCGGGCAGCTCTTTTAAATGGCCATAGAATCATTCCAGTAATTTCATATTTAAAAACCCCACTTGTTAAGGAGTCACAATGCCATTTAGTATAATCTTGTTTTTAGAAACTATGGTCTGATTTCAGCGTCAAAATTAACCTAATTGTTGGATAAACCAATCCCTAATTTCATATACCTCACACCTTGACCATAATCCGTCACTAGCAGTACACTCAATATTCTCAAAGATGTGCTGCATCATTCCAAATCCAGCCCTAGTCCAAGAGCAAAACTAATGTCATTGTTCTCCTCCACACAATTAAAATAGTAGAAGTGGTCCACAATCCAATACAAACAACCAAGTCCAGCACTACAGAGGTTACAATTTCAATATGTAGCAGCAAGGATGCAACACTTTCTCGAAAGACCTATATTGTAATAAATCTCATGCATGTGACATTACAAAAGCTAATAGAAAGCAAATCTAAATCTGACTGGATTAACCTCCTCTATCCAAATCCCATTCTCAACCAGTTCTCACCGCATTCAATTCCCCCAATTCATCAAAGCAAGACAATCGCACTAACCCTTCAAATTCCAGACTTGGTTACTCTTTAGTTCCACAAATAACACTTTATCACAGTCTTCCTTAAGTTTCAATTTTGGCTAATGACTGATTCAATGGATAATAAAACACACCACCCTTCATAAAAACAAACACATCACTTCTTTAATAATACATGTCCATTATCTAATCCACATCACAGTCTCTTTCAAAAACAAAAGAAAACCAAAGCCCTCTAATCTGAAGAAAAAAAAACCATTTTTACGATATTAAATCAATTCACTCCATCTCAAACTCTAATAAACAACAATCTTTCCATGGCTGAGTTAAAAGAGAAAAAGGGGAAAACCCGCCTCGGATATTCCCCAAAAAATACAGAAGAAAACAAAATAGAGTCTGGCATGCCCCTCATAAGTTTCTGTCGCTTTCTAGAGAAGAGGAGAAAACATAAAAACTACATAAATAAAGAAAGAAAGAAAGAAAGAACGTACCCTTTAAAGAGATGAAGCTGAGTTCTGTAGACAGGTAAATAGTAAGTAGAGTAAAAGTAAAGCAAAGCAAGCAACGTTGATGAAAGCTGAAGGCAGACTTTAATGATGTCTTCAAAGTGGAGTTTGAAGGCAGTTATAATTTATTCACAGCCGCATGCTAACGTGCTTTCAGTACTTCGTTTACACCTGTCTTTTTTTCTCTTTGACTTTCACATTAATACTATTTATTTTCTTCTTTTTTTAATCCCTCTAATATTAATTTTGGACAAATATTTCCATTTGAAAGTGGTTCACTCGGTATCTCAAGTTCTTGGTGAGAGAAGGAGAAATTCCAAATGGTGAAAAAGGATTCTGTGGGAACTGGTTTGCTCAGTGGTGAGATCTTGTATTGAGTATATGTTTGATGGTGTGGTTAAGATTAATTTTTAAAATATTTTTTGTTTAGAAATATATCAAAATAATATTTTTTTTAATTTTAAAAAAATATTTTTAACGTTATTATACTAAAATAATTTGGAAACATAAAGAAAATTTAAATAAAAAAAATTTAAAACACATTATCAAAACTTAGATTAAACAACAAGAAAATATTTTAAAAAAAATAAAAGATATGGATAAAGTATAGGATTTAAAAATAAAATTGTTAAGGGTAGATGATAATTAATAAATTGGTGTGGAAATATAATTCTTAGAGGCTAAGTTACCTAGATAATTAAAAAGTCAAAACCTAATAATATGCTTACAAGATAATTAACAAAAACACCATTGGTCCAAATTGAACAATAAATTGTTTTGACTGTTACAGAGGTTATTTCCTTCTAATTTTACTCAGCACTTGAGCAAATATATTATTTATCTACTATAAATTTGATGTATTTTGTACATTAAAATAAAGTGTGTTTAACAGTAGAAAATTCAAGAGAAAAAAAAACAATTATACTATCAATATAACAAAATCATTAACTTCAAGAATTTGACTCAACACAAGACCTTGGAAGTTATTCTGAATGAGAATAAGGTAATTAATTAATATTAATATTAATATTATGTTTGTAATTGTGTTTTAAAAGTATTATTGAAAAAAAAAATTATTATTTTAAATTGAATGTTTTTATGTTTTTAAATCATTTTTATATGTTAACGTCAAAAATAATTTTTAAAAAATTAAAAAAATATATCATTTTTATACATTAATAAACAAAAACATACTTTATAAAAAAACTTGAACCAGTCTCTGTCGCTCCCCACCGTCACTAATAAATCTCAAGCTATCCATGGAATATTTAAATGTTATCGGTGGTTCAAACTCGAATATAGAGATTGGATAGAGCATCCACGTTAGACTTGGGTGATGAAAGAACTTGGGACTCTATCAGCATTTTGATCGTTGGGTAGGGTTTTTTTTTGTTCTTTTAGTGTTTTTATTATTAACTTTTATATTTATATATATATATATATATATATATATATATATATATATAAAAACTAAAATTGTTCTTAATGGGATTTTAAACACCCATCTGTATTTAATTTTTGTATGAAAAAATCTCTGAGAAATAATCTCGGATATGAAAAACAAACTCGCTTGTCAGACAAATCAATGTCTCGAGGAAGGAAAGTCGAGGGTTAAATGTATTTTTAAATTATTTTTATATGTTAATATCTAAAAATAATTTAAAAAAAATATTATTTTAATATTTTTAAAATTAAAAATATTTTGAAAAACAACAGCGCTACCAAACACGCACTAGAAGAAGTAGTAAGAAGCGCACCCAAATTCCTTCTCTCCAACGTGTCCCCGCGTCCAAGTGGGAGTGGGTATTTGATGGTGAAACGAGGGGAAGTTTCCTTAGGATAATGGGCTCATGGGCCCACACCCCTCACCATCACAGCCCTCAATATCTGTCATGACTCAACACCAGAACATGTGAAAATGTGATGAAGTTTCAATTCGTGACTCTGAGCTCATTCCCTTTACTAGAACACCTTCACGATTGTGATTTAGCTTTTGTTTTATAATAAACCAATCCTATTTAATGATTGTTTGGAAAGTTGTTGAGGTTGTTTTTTTAAATGTTTTTTATTAGAAATACATCAAAATAAATTTTTTTTTATTTTTTTTTAAAAAAAAAAATATTTTTGATTTAAGCACATGAAAATAATTTAAAAACACAAAAAACATTTAATTTAGAATAAAAAATAAAAAAATCAATTTTTTTCAAAAATATTTTTGAAACACAGTGTCAAACACCCTTTAAAAAGACATGCTAGTAAATTGCTTGGTCTCGAGTTGGCGCAACCGTAACCTCATGTTTATTATAGAATAATAATGAGTAATCATGATTAGTAGGCCTTCCATATTTTTAATGTAGTCTTATTCATGTTGATTAAGGCCTTCATATGATAAAGAAGACAAAATTAACTAATGGGATTGGGGAAAATTAGTCTCCTAATTGATTATCATAAATAGACATAATTGCCGACTTGGATACTACTTCATTACAATAATTTTTAGGCCTTTGCATTGCATTTAAAAATACTTTTTAAAAAAAATTTAAATTTTTTATTTTTTATTTTAAACTAATTTTCTTAGGTGTTTTTAAATTATTTTCATGTGCTGATTTCAAAAATAACTTTTTTTAATATATATATATATATAATTTTGATGCATTTCTAAGCACTTTTAAAAACAACTTCAACCACACTTCCAAATCGACACTATTTGTTAAAATTGTTGCTTAAGCTAATATTTAAAAGGGATAAAAACAAGGTAATAACTCAATATATTTAAAATCAGCAGAATGTCAAGCCTAGATGATATGGGCATGACTTGCTTCCAGACCCAACATTATTGGGTTTAGTAAAGTGTCTGATGAAATATCATACCCAACATCCTTGAATTCATCTACGTGTTAAACCCGTGTATATTTGAGTTGGATAAATTTTCAAACACGGCATCTTTAGGTTTAGCTCATTGCAAGAAAGAAGGATCTAGTAGCCAATTACTAGCAATTTTATGTGATTTTGTTCTTGATGAATAATTTAGTTGCTCATTATGTTTGGATTTATATTGTCATGGTAGGATAAAGGTAGATTTCATGAATGTTTAGGAGTGAGGTTGAAGTTGCTTTTCAAAGTGTTTTTTCGTTTTAGATAAGTATTAAAATGATGTTTTTTATTCATTTTTTAAAAATATATTTTTGATATCAGCACATCAAAATAATCTAAAAAAGCACCAAATTATTTTAATTTAAAGTAAAAAAACAAAAACAAAAAACATTTTTTTTTAAATTTTTTTTCAAAA
Source organism: Salix viminalis (assembly GCA_029228465.1). NCBI lineage: Eukaryota > Viridiplantae > Streptophyta > Magnoliopsida > Malpighiales > Salicaceae > Salix > Salix viminalis. The sequence goes on along the minus strand of CM055429.1, from coordinate 5,944,688 downwards.
ATAATTTTTAAAATGCCTGCCAAACAGAGCCTTCATATGATATTTAAATCTTTGTATAAGTCCGTTTAAGAAAATAGAATTGGATTATTTCCATTTATATCGTCAAAGTTAAATCATTGGTTTAACTAATAATAATAACAAATCATTAATAGGAGGTATTATCTATTTCTGACCAAAAATTTCAAAAATAACCTATTAGAAAACATCCTATGAAAATGAAGAAATTAGAAAAATCCAAAATCCAAGGTGTTCCATGTGAATATCCAAATATATATATATATATATATATATATATATATTATTGTGACAAAACATAAAGAGGCATTTAAAAAGGTGAACGGAAGCTACAAAGAAGGAGACTTTGCTTGCTGATTGACATCCTCATTATCTTATTTCCAGACCTCAGATCCTTTATTAGCTGTCGAATAAACAAGATTCTATTACTCTCATATTATTTAAATTATAGAGTAATTAAATCCAGCTTCCATTGAAATTGAAATATATGAAAATATTGAATCCAATAATGTACCAATTACTCCAATGTTTTTGTATTATTTAAGTTTCTACACTCTATATGATCACAATTACAAAAATTAAATATAGATGAAAAAAAGAAAATGAGATAATTAATGTGCAAACTTGTTTGGGCAATATAATGATAATTTTAGTGATTTTTTTTATTGTTTTTTATAAAAAAAAATTATTCTTTGATGCAATTTAATGATTTTAATTGTTTGGGTAGTATTATTGATAATAATTTTAACTGTTATAGTTATGATAATGATGACAATGTAGACATGGATTTTAAATGATGTTTTTTTTTGTAAATAAAAAAAGAACTACTTATTTTTGTGTATTTTCACAATTTATATTTTGTTTGTTGTGTTTAATTTAAATTGGATATAAAATGAACTAATCTTAATATAATAAATTTAATAATATAGCTATTCGAATTATCGTGTTTTTTTAATGATGATAATAATTCAAATAAATTTATATTGATTGAAAATTCATATATTTTATAGAAAACTCGCTCTCCATAAAAATATTACATGAATTTATTATTTTATCTAAATTTATATTATAATAAAAAAATTCATACAATTATTATTTTTTATTAAAAATATATGATTCTTGCTGCGACTAAATATGAGTAAGTGACTAGTATATATAGTCATCATCCGTGTATTTTTTTCATTACGTGATAGACAAGACTGTATATTATAATAAAAAATTCACAATTAATATTAAGCATATAGCCACCGTCCATTTTTGTCTTTTTGGGTCAATGCGTGTATTTCTTCAATCTTCATTACCAGATAAACAAGACCGTACATTCATACGACAACAGTTCGTTTTGTGTTGCAGCGCGTGTCTCTCTTTCTTTTCATTGATTATTGCGTTCTTTTATAAATCGAAGACAAGGCATCAAACATGACATCTATCTCTTTGTAGAAATTCAACACCCTTTTTATCTTCTTACATTTGGCTCCTTTGTTTCCGTCAAATGCTTGATTTTTAAGTCCCTCCATCGTGGTTTTTTCTCTTCTGGGTCTTCAATAAAAGTTGCTTTTCCTCTGTAAATTTGATTGTTTTAGTCTTTATATTTGGTCAATTCTGGGTTTTTTGTTTTTATAACAACGATCCTAGCTTTTGATGACTCTGAATATTTAGTTGTTTCATAGCTTAAAAACTTGAGTTTTTTGTTATCTGGGTTGTTTTGTAATTGGTTTAGTATCAGTTCCGAGGGATAAAAAATATTTCTGAAAGGTTTTAAAGCTGGGCTTGGGAAACTCTACTGTTGAGGGCTATTGGGTTTTTATAGTTGATCCTGATAAGCTCATTTGAAATCCGAAGCACTGAGTTCCTATTTGGATTCCTAAAGAAATACACAGGTCAGGATTCTTTCACTTTGCTAATTACTTGAATCTAATATTCAAGCTTCATTTATTGTGCAGTTTTGAAGGTAATTTTTCTTTTCTTTTTTCTTTTTAATGTCACAGGTATCCCTGTAGCAGACAATAGGAGGGTAATCTGCCTTGTAGATTTTGTGTGAAGTTCGAAAATTGTGATTGGAGAAACCATTCAAAGATAATAGAAAGATGACAACTGGAAATATTGCTTCGAAGAAGGAGAGGAAATCAAGGAGGAACAAGCCAGTTGATGAGAATGCTCCCTTATTGCCTAAAAGACAAGAGGATGTTGGTTTTGATGAGTTTAATGGAGCTTCCTTTACTGGGGCCGTGTTCAATTTATCAACTACAATAGTTGGTGCAGGAATCATGGCTTTGCCTGCCATCATGAAAGTTTTAGGCCTTGTTCTTGGGGTTGCCTTGATCATCTTCATGGCTTTCTTGACAGAGGCTTCAATTGAGATGTTGCTAAGGTTTAGCAGGGTAGGGAAGAGTGCTTCTTATGGGGGACTTATGGGGGATGCATTTGGAAAGACTGGAAGGATTATGTTGCAAGTTGCTGTTTTAATCAATAACATTGGTGTACTCATTGTGTACATGATTATTATTGGTATGATCTCTTTATCTGTCATGCGTCATGTGTAAGTTAATTTATTGCTATATTTCTATGCTTATTACCTGCCTTTATGTTCTTGTGAAGTTATATATAGTTAGTGGATTTTTTTATATTATATTTTTTATGTTTTTGTGGTTCTCAATTTTATTCCAGTTGGATCATGCTTAGTGGTAATTGAAAGACCTGAAATATGTTCTGTGTTTTGTTTTTGCTTAACTGAAGGTGATGTGCTGTCTGGAACATCTTCAAGTGGATCTCACCATGCAGGCGTGCTTGAAGGGTGGTTCGGAGAACACTGGTGGAATGCGCGAGCCTTTGTTCTTCTTGTCACAACACTTTTTGTATTTTCTCCACTTGCTTGCTTTAAGCGAATTGGTAATTTGTCTTTGACTTGGTCAGAAAGAGTTAATATTTAGCTGCTTTCTCAATTTTTCATGTGCATCCTCATTGAGTCAAAAGGAAAAAAGAAAGGAGATTTAGCAATTGTTAATACTGAACTGTGTTATATTTACAGTATTTTTGGCACCTTGCACAGATTCTGGTGATTTGGAGTACTGGCCTGATGGTTTCTTTAATAGTAGGACCTTTTTTCCTCTTAATATCAAAAGAGCAATTATGTGCAGTAAAATTTCCATGTTTCAGGAGCTTCAGGAAGACCATTAGTTGTAAAATGGATGAAAACTTGCTTTTGCTCTTTTTCAAGATTCTTTTTTACGCTAAAAGGGCTAAGTTGATACTTTCCATTCTAGCTATATTTTTTAACAATTGAACTATGCTTGGTATGAATGCTTTTAACATCCATATAACATATGTTATTTATTCACTTGTTCTGCTATTTTGCTCTCTCTTTGCCATGTGGACTCCTAAAATCATATCTTTTCCAGCCCAATTTAATCCTATATTAGCTTTTAGCTGCTTGTAATAATTACATCATTATTTTACGATTTTATGTTTGGCTCTTCAATAGGGAGAATGATTATGCCATGTATCTTTGCAGATTCTTTAAGTTATACATCTGCCTTATCAGTCGCGCTAGCAGTTGTATTTCTTGTCATCACTATGGGGATCACAATTGTCAAGTTGATAAATGGAAGTATAGCAATGCCCAGATTGATGCCCAATGTAACAGACATGACATCCTTCTGGAAACTCTTCACTACTGTCCCTGTTCTTGTCACTGCATACATCTGCCATTACAATGGTATGCAATGCTAATTTACTTGGGAACTGAATTTCTTTACCCTGTTCTTGTTAAAATTGATGATTAGGTTGATGAAGATGTAGGTAGAAGTAACCATCCTAAGGACTGCTTGCAAAATCCCTCAAAAAAACAAAATGGAATATGCATATTTTCTCTATTTTAAGCAGCATATTTTAGTACAATAAAAATAGATCACCTTGTTTTTGTTTAGCCACCATTGTGGACACGTATGCTAGTCAGTTCTTTTAACCCTTATAGTCTGAATTTCTGAATGATATCTTGAAATATTTGGATTGTTTGCCTGGTCATTAACTAAACATCTTTACTCATAAACCTAATCAAATAACTTCTTAGTTTACTCATGGTAACATAATTAAGATTGGTAATACCTGTTCTTATGGTTGGGTATAGATCTTGAATATCTAACCTGACTAAACTAGTGATTAATAAGTACTGATCTTTGAGTACATCATTTCCAGTTCACAGCATAGATAATGAACTTGAAGACTCTGCTCAGATAAAACCAGTTGTGCGAACAGCACTTGCTTTATGCTCATCTGTGTACATAATGACAAGCATCTTTGGGTTCCTTCTATTTGGCGATGCAACTCTTGATGATGTGCTTGCCAACTTTGACACCAACCTTGGCATTCCTTACAGTTCTCTGCTTAATGACGCTGTTCGTGTTAGTTATGCTGCTCATCTTATGCTAGTATTTCCAATTGTCTTCTTTCCATTAAGACTCAACTTGGATGGCCTCATCTTTCCCTCAGCTCAACCTTTTCATCAGGCAAACATGAGGTTTGCATTAGTCACCATGGGGCTTATTGTTTTAATCTTCTTGGGTGCAAATTTCATTCCAAGCATCTGGGATGCTTTCCAATTCACTGGAGCAACTGCTGCAGTTTGCCTTGGTTTCATTTTTCCTGCTTCCATCACTCTCAGGTGAGTTTTTTTTAATGCGTGGTTATAATTTGTATGTTGTAATTCATAGAAATACCATTTAGGCTAGACATTGCCAATTGTTTAATCAGTAACTCTTATCCAGGTGATAATGGCAGGTTTAAAAAAATATGAAGAAAAACTTGCTGGCTGGCAATTCCCTGTAAAATAAAATAAACTGACTGTTGGACAACCTTTGATAAATCCCACATGTTGGCTCATACTTCCTAAACTTAAGGCCAGCATTGCAATAATCTCTTTTTTCCTATTTACTTGTATATTTTGCTTGTGTTCATTTAGACATAATATCCAAAACCTTCGAGCAGTGAACCCAACATTATTGTGGTATGGAGTGAACTTTTGGTTTGAGTAGTTTTCTCTTTGAACTCATACGCATATAAACTATTAACCACCTGTAAGAAAATATTTTATGAATAGTTCTTGGTATCTCTCCCAAAAACTTAAGCTTTTAGTCAAGATGTTCTTTGACATTCCCAACCAATAAAAGCCACATCAATGGACACAGGCAAGAATGTTTTACCTTCAATTACTTCAACCAAAGATTCCAATCTTTAAGTGCTTTTGCAGTCATCAAAAGAACCTACTTAGTGGCTTTCAGCAACACGTTGGTCTGTTGTCTTTAAGTTATTGCTTGCAACCACAAGCTTAATAAAAATTTTTTTTTATGTCAATGTGATATTATGGTTATAAATTGCAGCTTCGGTTTTGGGGATTTTTGGGAGTCAAAAGAATTTTCAACGTTCATGTCAAATTACTCATTTTTTCCAAGACCCTAAATCTTGTACAGAATAAAAATCTTTTCCTTCATACTTCAAAGCATCATTATGCGGCATGACAGCTTGCTGTATTTAAGCTTGGTTTAATAATGAGAATGAGTTGTGGATGTTGAACTGCTTTGGATTCTTTTATAGAAATTGTGACTAGAATTATAACCACAGGGCCCTTCAGATTTTACTAGGATGATCTAGAAATGACAGGAAAAAAGTATAATAGATTCTTATTTGATGTTCTGCGGCATTTGAGGGGAGATCAAGTTTTAAATTTTGAGCCTTCCCACATGCTGGAAGTGGTTTTATAGCCCTGGATTTTTAACTCTTTTGAGGATCTCGATCTCTCGCACTCTTGCATGATCTTTTGAATATGGATATTAAGTAGCTGCAGCAGAGCAATAATAGAGAGGATGTATTCTCCCGTTATTGTTTGGTTTCTCTCAAGTGTAATCATTGTTCTGTAATTTTGGAATACTGCTTAACTGATTTATTTAATCTATTTTCTTGTCTTGTTTCAGGGATCGCCACAATATAGCAACTAAGAGAGACAAGATCTTATGTGTTTTTATGATTGTGCTTGCCGTCTTCTCCAATGCGATGGCCATATACAGTGATGCCTATGCCTTGATAAAAAAGAATCCGTCCCCTCGTGAATGACCTGCCATGCTGCTATTCAACATTGGTAAATGAACTCGAATATATATATTTTTCAATGTAAGATACCTGATTAGCTGAAAAATCCTTTGTGAGCCAAGTTGAAAGTGCAAGTCCTATTGCTAGATGCAACTTAGAACTTTAATAAGAACACTAGAAATCGATGTATAAAATCAATTTGCTAGAGCATGTGAGATCCATCCTCTTAGATCTCCAATTATGTGTATTAGTGTGATGCTTTGTGCTTGAATTTGCAATGTTGATGAGTGAAACTTTAGAAATAAAACTTTGCTTTTATCTCTAATTCCTGTCCATGGTAAACTAAAAAAAAGGAATTGTCAAGCAAGTTGACAGGCTTCTGCTCACAAACTCATGACACAACTGGATGCTAAAGAAACATCTCGATTTAAATAATCAAGTGAAAGTTGAAGACATGATTTATATATATTCACATATTTTTTAAGTGAGTTATTTGCCAAAGAAACATCTCGATTCTATGCTAGCTTGCAGTCAATTTGTTTCGTGTAATGTCCCTTTGTAAGTATCTTAACAACTTGCTCTGTGTAATCTACCATCAATCATTTTTTTAATAAAATATTTATCAATTTTCAAAGTGCTTTATTATATCATGAAAAACTGGACTATGAGTAATTGAGATAGTTTGTCTTACATCACATAATACTTTCATGGGCGAGGAGTTAAGATTCTTCAAGTCTTTTAAAAGTCTTTTAATCAAAAACTTCATAAATCTCATGTGAAAATGCTCTAAGTTCAACTCTTGCACTACTCCTTATCATAAGACTGTGTTTTGCTTCACCAAGTAACTAAATTGGCTGCAACAAGGTACAATATCCATAAGTTAATCTTCTACTAGTTATACTTCCAACACAATATATATTGGTGTAGACTTCTTCATGTAAATGTTCGTGTTTCTTAAGCAATAAACTCCATGCACAGGTCCATTTCAAGTACCTCGAGATTCTATGAATGACATCAAAGTGTTTCGTGCCAAGTGAGAAAGCTTGAATTGGCTTATCATTAACAAAAGAGCTAAAAGAGCTCGGTATAGGTACTGTAGCGCCCTGACTCAGATGCACTGTGGAGTGGACATTTGTCCGCCGTGCGTCGCGTGCGAGTTTGTGCACTCTTTTTTTTTGTTCCTGCCTATGAACAGTGTAGTGACGATTTTATCCCCGGTAATAAGACAAAAACACGTTTCGGCTGAGGGGTACGGGCGTAATTGCGCGCGTACGGACCGGTCCGGTCCGCAGTAACCTTTTTTTTAATATTTTTTAAATGGCTAAAGACTGTTCTAGCCCCTAATAAGATAAAATCTATTTATTAAGGTCAGGGACATAACGGTAACTGATCATTATTATTTATATATTTTTCAAAATCTGTCAGGCGCGTGCAGTTCACGCATTCGACGATGTCCCCCCTGACGCCCTTTCAAGTGGCGCGTGCAGTATGCTACGGTGGCCGGAAATGTGCTATGGGAGTCTAATCCGGTGCGTCTCCTCTTGGTCTTCCTCCCGGTGCGTCGCGTTTCTTCACACGGTGGTCGTGGACGCGGCGGTGGCCGGTTGAAGCCGGTTGCACCGTTTCTCTCTCTCCTGCACGTAAAAGTGCAGAAGAGCCCCCCGAGTTTTGTATACTTTCATTTCGGTCCCTTGACTTTTAATTGTGTGTATAGCCCTGATTTCAGTTATATAAGTTTTGATTTTGTTCGATTGGGTCCTTCGATTGCAATTAATGAAATGTTAATGTTTCACTTCGGTCCTCCATCTTTTAATTTCCGGATTGGGTTGAAAAGGGCTGAATATATTCGATTCAGAAGTTTCAATTTTTGCAAATTTGTCCTTTAATTGAAAATGTTAATAAATCTTACTTTCATTTCAGCCCTTAAACTTTTAATTTTTTATTTTCATCCCTTTATATTTTATTTTGATTTCAGCCCTTATACTTTTATTTTTTAAAATTTCTAATATAACCCCTACTTTTGTCCATGTATATATAAGTGTGTTTAACACAATAATAATAATAATAATAATAATAATAATAATAATAATAATAATAATAATAATAATAATTCTTTTTCTTACTTGCTTCTTTGATATAAAAAAATTTCCTTCGGATAATTTGATAATTTTTATTTTTTTGGCAGTAATAGCAATGATAATTTTTATTTTTATTTTTATATTATGTCTTTGTTTTATCTTTTGTTAAAGTTTCTAGCATTTTTTTAGTCTTTCTTTTAGTTTTTTTTTCTTTCATAATAATAATAATAATAATAATAATATTATAATTTAATTGTTTCTCTTACTTACTCTTTTGTTAATGTTTTTGAGTGTTTTTTTTTAGGATTATTTGAAATTTTTTATTATTTTAATAGTAAGAGCAATGATAATTTTAGATTTTTAAACTTTTATTTTGCTATTGTTATACTAGGGGGTGTTGAGCTATTTTATTATATTAAATTTTGCATAAATAAAAATTAAATTTCACATAAGTGTCAAATGTTTTGCCTGTTTCGACTACACTATTCTTTTTAGATGGCAAATAAATAATTGTAGCATGCAAAAAATTTCTATTTTTGTTTTTCAAAAAAATTGCAATATTTGTATTTATAATGTGTCATATCTAATATTACTGGAGAAAACAGGCAACTCATATTTTTTTTTTTTTACAAATTTATCTAGGTTATCTACAATTAAAAAACTCACTATATATTATGTGAGACTAAGTATATGTGTTGAATATTTATTTAATATTATCGCCTAAAAATATATAAACAGAGAAAAAAAATGACCTGAGATTTCTTGTAAAAAAAAATTAATATCGATATTCTTAAATATATTTAATATAATAATATGATGAATAAATCTTATAATTTTTTTTTAAAAAAAAAACAGTTACCTTTTTTTCACATGTATTTTTTATTTTTTACTGTCCAAGTCAGTTGTTTTTTTTTAACCAGTTTTTTTTTGTGTTTTTTTTAAACCAGAGTATTCGTGACAACAAATTCCTAATGAAAAATTTCACCTTCTAAGCAAATTTTTTAACAAATTTTATCAAAAGTTTTTGAGCAATAGCAATATTCAATCACATTTTGGTTCAAATAAACCATTTTTAACAGTTTTATCAATTACAATGATACTAATTAAATATTAAAATTATAAAATACAACATTTATAAAATCAATTAATTTTCTACATAGATGAAAAAAACTCAGCGAAGTGGGCAAATCAGCTCGTACTTGCTAGAAAGGATATGCTTGGGCCAAATAAATTAATTTTCTCATGTCTTTCACATTGATTCACCACTTTATTTATTTTTGGTAGGCTAGACCTTGAAGTTGGCTTTAATTGATGTTTTAGCTATTTTACGTTCTAGTAATCATGTTTCACCTAGCAAATCAAGTATATATTTTGTTGTGACAAATACACATTTCTTGGACTTAGCGAATTCCAGTCCAAAGATACATTTCAAAGCACCTAAAGCCTTAATCTTAAAATCCTTAACAAATTTCTTATTTGAGTCTTTCTAGATCGATATTATGATGACCAATCAAGATTATATCATCTACATAAACATTTAAAATAACAATTTTATCTTCTTTTAAATGTTTATAGAACATAGTATGATCTACTTGACTTTGATAATAATCATGATATCTTATAATATTTTCAAAGTGTTCAAACCATGTTTTAGAAGATTGCTTAAGATCATATAAGAGCTTTTTTAGTTTGCAAGTTTTATGCTTGTCTGTTCCTTTACCAAACCTAGATGGTATGCTAAATTTTCTTTTTTCCGAGTCACCATTAAGAAAAGAATTTTCAACATCCAACTAATATAAGGGTCAACTGAAATTCACTATTAAACATAATAATACTCGAATTGAGTTTATTTTAGCTACTAGAACAAATATATTTTGATAGTCAATGTTGTATGTTTCTGTTCAACCTTTTTGCCACAAACCTAGTCTTGTATCTTTTTATGCTTCCATCAACTTTGTATTTAATTATAAACACCTATTGGGACAAACTAAAAATATGTTTCCATCAACTTTGCATTTAATTGTTAACACTTATTGAATTTAATTACTTTGATATAACTTAATTGTCTTAGCAAGTTTATAAGTAACCTGAATGATTGGAAAAAATATTGTTTGATTCAAAATAAATATTTAAGATGAGAAAACTTAATAAACATTAAGATGAAAATTATTGGATTGATTCGGGTCAACCAAGATTAACCTACCAATTCTCATACTAGGTCACACGATCATGATAGATCCATATAAAAATAAATTAATTTTCAATAAATCTAATATTGAACGACAAAACTAAAAACAAAATTGAAAAAAAATAATTTGAGTAAACTCAAGTTAACTTGTTAAATCCACTACATGAGTCATAAAACAAGGATAACCCAATATAACATAAATTGTGAAGCCCGATTCTCATTCAACTTATTATTCAAAGATAAATAACAAAATAAATTAAAAAGGAAAAAAATAAATTAAAATAAATTGTAAAGCTTGATTCGCTCAACTTATTATTGAAAGATAAAATAAAAAAAAATATATATTAAAAAAGGACACAAAAAACAACTTGAGTCAACTAGGATTAACCCGTCAAACTCATGGCCTAAGTCATGAGATGAAACTAACCTAATAGAAAATTGACTAAAACAAATCACAAAGTCTAATTCTTAATCAACCTAACATTGCATGATGAAATTAAGGCCTTGTTTGTTTCAAGGAAAAGTGGTTTCCGGGAAACCACTTTCCAAACTTTCCTGTGTTTTTTTGTCTTCCGGAAAGTTGGTCAACGGAAAACACTTTCCAGTCAAAGAAAAATTTGGCTTGGTTTTCAGGAAAGTGTTTTCCGGAAAATTTGGGCGGAAAACACTTTCCGGAAGTTGTGAAAAATTTAGAAATGTCATTATTTGCTGATTATATCAAATTTGATCCTCAAACTTTTGATTGCTATATATAATTTGTTTTGAATATTTATTTTTCAATTCCATCTCTTAAAATTTAATTTTTTATATTAATTTTGGTCCTTATTTTTATAATTGCTATTTGCTTTTTTCTTATCATTTTTTTATTGAAATTTTTTATCTATCAAATTTGGTCCTCATTTTTTTTTATTGTTACTTATTTTATTTGAAATAATTTATGAAATGTTAATTATTATTATTTTAATTTATTCACCTTTCATTTTTTTTTAATTTTTTTAGATTTGATCTCTATTATTTTGATTATTATTTATTTTATTTGAGATAATTTATGAAATTATATTTTTTTTTCAATTTCATTCTCATTCAACTTTTTAATTTGTAAGATTTGTTCCTTATTATTTTAATAAACTTGAAAAAAAAATTAATTTATTAATAAATTATTTTCCAGTTCATTTTCCATAACACAAACAAACACTGGAAAGTGTTTTCCAGTTCATTTTCCATAACACTGCCAAACATCGGAATTCACTTTTCAAGAATTCACTTTTCTCGAAATTCACTTTTCAAAAAGAAACCACTTTCCAGCAAACAAACGGGACCTTAGTTATAACTTACCTTGCCCTCTAGCGTCCCGAGACTCTTTCCTGGCAAGTGCAACGGCGACAACTTTTTCCCCGTCCACTATTACTGTTTATTATTATTATTATTATTATTATTAAAAAACGAGATGGTCTAGTGAAGAAAAAATCAAAGTCTTTTTCATATTTTCAAAGTCCACGTTTATTCTGGAGCTAAAAATGGTCCTGATTATGATCTTTTATCGACAACCAAGTTGTTGATTTGATGGGATATTTTTTTTTGAGGACATTGCAAGCACAATAATTTAGTTACTATAAATATAAAAATAAAGATAATAAAAGTATTAATGTATTCGATTAAAAAAACAAATATATAAAAACTACATATTTTTTTCGAGTAAATTTTTAATTTTTTAAAACATGAATTATATATATAAAAACATTAACAAAAACACTAAAATACATCGCTCTTTCACTGTTCATTACTGTTCACGCACACTCATTGGCACTGTGGACACGAAAATTTGTATCCCTTCTTCGGAGGTGCACGTCCACCCTTTTTTTTTGACTTTTCCGTGTGTGAACAGTGTTTTATCGTTTCTGCCCCAGATAATAAGACAAAAAATGGTTCTGGCTGAGGGGCACGGGTGTAATTGCGCCCGTCCGGACCGGTCCGGTCCGCCGCAAGGTTTTTTTTAATGGCTAAATACGGTTATAGCCCCTAATAAGACAAAAATGTTGACTTGATTACAGGGGCAGACCGGTAATTGACCCTATTTTTTTTTAATTTTTGTGGCTGTCACGCGTAAGGCGCACGCGCCAGTCGGTTTTCCGCCTCACGCCCTATTTAGGTGGCGCGTGCGGAGTCATACGGTGCCCGGAAATGGTCGTTCTCGATGCGCCTCCGCGTGGACTTCCTCCCGCAGTGCCGCGCGTCACCTAAAAAAGCCTGTGGACGCGGTGGTGGCCGGTTAAAGGCGCTGCCAACATTTTCTCTCTCTCCTGCACGTAAAAGTGCAGGAGAGTCCCCCCATTGTTTGTTAAGTTTCACTTCGGTCCTTCTACTTTTAATTTTGATTTTGGTCCTGATTTCTATTATATAAGTTCTGATTTAATTCGATTGGGTCCTCCGATTTTAATTGATTGAATGTGAGAGTTTCACTTTGGTCCTCCTACTTTTAATTTCCGGCTTGGCTTTAAAATCTCAATAAATTCGGTACACAAGTTTCGATTTTTTCAACTTTGTCCTTTAATTTAAATTGATAATAAATGTGATTTCCATTTCAGCCCTTAGACTTTTAATTTTTGAATTTAATCCATTTATATTTGATTTTCATTTTAGCCCTTATACTTTTATTTTTTTTATATTTCTAGAATAATCCATACTTTTATCCATATATATATAAGTGTACTTAACACAATAATAATAATAATAATAATAATAATAATAATAATAATAATAATAATAATAATAATAATAATAATAATAATTTAATTGTTTTTCTTGCTTACTCTTTTGTTAATGTTTTTTTTTCTCCTGATAATTTAATATTTTTTATTGTTTTGACAGTAATAGCAATGATATTTGTTTTTTTTTCTTTTGTTAAAGTTTCTGGGATATTTTTAGTCTTTCATTAATTATATGTTCTAATATTTATTGAATATTATCGCATAGGAATATATATAGGGAGAAGAAAACATGACCTAGGATTTTTTGAATAAAAAAAATTAATATCAGTATTCTTACATACATTTAATATAATAATACAATGAATAAATTGGATAACATAAAAAAAAATTGTCTTCGAATTTTAATTTTGTACTTAACACAATAACAATAATAATAATAATAAATTTAATTGTTTTCTTTGCTTACTCTTCTGTTAATATTTTTTTTTCCTTCGGATAATTTAATAATTTTTATTGTTTTGACAGTAATAGCAATGATAATTTTTATTTTTATTTTATTTTTTTGTTTTATCTTTTGTTAAAGTTTCTGGAATATTTTTAGTCTTTCATTAATTATATGTTCTAATATTTATTGAATATTATCGACTAGGAATATATATATAGGGAGAAGAAAACATGACCTAGGATTATTTGAATAAAAAAAATTAATATCAGTATTCTTAAATACATTTTATATAATAATATAATGAATAAATCGTATAACATAAAAAAACATTGTCTTTGAATTTTAATTTTTTCCTCTTTTTTTATAATTTATTTCTTAAAAAAAATACAATATTTTGGTTTTTAATATTTCAGATCTAATATTATTGGGCAAAAAATACAACAACAAAAAATGACACATTTACCTAGATTTCAAAAATATGGGAGTCACTTCCCGTTTTAATTACACTTTTCTTTTTATACGGCAAATAAGTCATTATAACACACATAAAAAAGTTTTTTTTTCCTAAAAACATATTACAATATTTCTATTTACAATGTGTCAGATATAATATTACTGGGGAAAAAAGGCAACTCATAAAAAAATTATGACAAATTTACCTAGGTTATTTACAATTAAAAAATATATGAGTCACTTCCCGTTTCGATTATATCTATTCTTTTTAGACAACAAAGAAATAATTATTGAACGCAAAAAAATTATGTTCATTTTTAAAAACAAATTGCAATATTTTTTTTTATAATGCGTCAGATTTACTATTACTGAGGAACAAAAGCAACTGATAAAAAAAAATGACAAATTTACCTGGTTATCTATAATTAAAAAATATACGAACCACTTTCCATTTTGATTGCTCTATAAAATATGTGAGACTAATTATATGTTTTAATATTTATTGAATATTATTGCCTATAAATATATATATAGAGAGAGAAAATGACCTAGGATTTTTTTCTTAAAAAAAAATTTAATATCCATATTCTTAAATGCATTTTATATAATAATATAATTAATAAATCTTATAAAAAAAATTGCCTTTGAATTTAAATTTGATACTCTTTTGTTTAAGTTTATTTCTTACAGACAAATTTACAATATTTTAAATCTAATATTACTGGGGGGGAAATTAAACTAAAAAAAAAATTACAAATTTACTTAGGTTATCTACAATTAAAAAATATACGGGTCACTTCCCGTTTCGATTCATGTTCCTTTTTAGACGGCAAATAAGTCATTATAGCACGTAAAAAAATTAAGTTCATTTCTGAAAAAAAATTATTTTTATTTTTTTTTTTAATGTGTCATATCTAATATTACTGGGGAGAAACGGAACTCAGAAATTTTTTTGCCAAATTTACCTAGGTCATGTACAATTAAAAATATACGAACCACTTCCCATTTCCATTAAACTATTCATTTTAGGCGGTGGAAAAATTTATATGTTACATATTTTATCTATTATAGTGTCACTGATTAAATATTTAAACAACTAATTACAACATTTTAAAAATCAAATAGTTTTCTACATAGAAAAAACCCTAACGCAATGCACGGGCAATCATACTAATTATATAACGCAAAAAACTCATTTCTAACATATTTGATCTATTGCAATTTAAGTAATTAAACATTAAAATAACTAATTATAGGGCGAAAAAAATATAAGTTTATTTCTGAAAAAAAATAATTATAATATTTTTATTTATAATGTGTCAAATCTAATATTACTGAGGAAAAAATGCAACTCATAAAAAAAAATTATTTGCGTGATCTGCAATTACAAAATATACGAACCACTTTCCATTTCGATTATACAGATTTTATCAATTATAATTTTACTAATTAAATATGTAAAATAACAAATATAATACATATAAAAGCAATCAATTTTCTACATAGATAAAAAAGCCCCGGCGCATCGAGCGGGCATACCGCTCGTGTTTTCTATATTATCTTTATTGTTTTTGCTTAAAAACAATAACCTAGTCGACGAAATGTCTTAAGAAATTTTAAATATTTTCAAAGTTTTTTTTTGAAAAATCCTTGACATTATTCTTTATTTGTCTCACTTTGAATATTAAATTGTTTATAGAATTGAATCTCATGGTATTGGTAATTCAAGCCATTTTTAGACCGATTTGCTTATGAATGTTAATGTTTACGAGTATTATTATGATAATTTAATTGTATGGGTTAAAATTAAAATTTTATTATTAATATATTTATCCTTTCTTTAATTTTACAATTGTGATTTTGTTTCAAAATATTTTTCTCATGCATTGATAATGGGCCATGGTGCTTCATGTCACACTTGAGCTTGGGTCTCGTATGCTCATTCAACCCACAAGATCTATCTTGGGCTCGATATTAGTCCAGTGGGCCTGATTAGCTCCCTCTCCTCCTTCTCTTAACAGCAAACACACACGTGTATGAAGGCAGGGCACGAGAAAATTAGGCGGCACGTTTGTTTTTATATTTGAAATTGTATTCGGATGTGATAAAAGCTTTAAAATAATATTTTTTTACAGTTTAGTATATTTTTGTACTTTAAAAAAATAATAATTTAAAAAGTAATCGTTACGCATATCAAACAAATTCAGTTATTCAATCCTGAACCTTCAAGGACACGCTGAAAACTAATATTTCCTGAAGATTTCAGGATATGCTATAAGCCGAATCCTACAAGGATTGTATCAAAAGACAGCTCCCTAAACAACTCTATATAAATGAGGCCTCCCCCTCTTCAATTCACCTCCAAAACAATCACGATATCTAATTAAACGTGGGTCTGGGGGATATAATCCCAGAAACCTAACGCGTCAAGAAATAGATCGAGAAGACAATTATGTCTGGTTCCACCATTCAACTTCGATCGCTTGCGTTCAAACTCCAAGAACCAAGAAGTCAGGTATGTGCCGGTGGAAAAGAGCTCATGCTCGATGATTTCAAGTCCTACTTACGTTGCCTTCTTGAAGCTGGTGTCATCTTCTTCCCTGGAAATTAACTACATGATTCGTGAGTGGAGTATCGCAGATATAGATGAAAAGACTCGCGAAATCTTGCTGTTTGGGTGAACCTCTCACGCAGTAACAAAAGGTGGCTGTTGGATGTGGAGATAGAGAGCCGACTCTGTAGAGTTTTGGGTTGGGAATGGATTGATTTGCTAATGGCATTGCATTTCTTTGCCATGAAATTTGCAGCAACTGTTATGGAGTGCTTCCTCCTGGCTGGACCGATTCCTGTCAGACACGCGACATGTTCAGGTAATAGCCAGGGTTTTTGTTTTAGCTAATTTTATCAAGTTGTTTGCGTGCTGCGATACCCATGTTTTTGTGATATTTTATTTTAATTTCTTGGTTCTTGTTTAATTTTTGCTATCTTAAAATCTAATATTTAGCTCTTAATTACTGGATGAATCCCATCCTAACACATAAATTAAGACTTGCACTGAACTTAAGGATCGATTGTTCTAACTAAGAAGAAACCGAGGATGACAAGGAGAGGCAATCCCACTGAACAAAAGGAGATAGAGATAACATAGTTTTTTTTCTTTACTTTTTATTACAATAACATAAAAAACTATTTTAAAAATAAATTTATTATGTTCTTTTTTATATCTTCAACTAAATATTGTTATTAGGATTTTGAACAATCAACTGTTATTTGATTACAGTGAATCGTTTCATTGGTAATTACAAGAATTGAAATAAAATTACTATTACCTATAACATCTCTGCTTATGTTACACTACTTGTTACATGGTCTGTCCAGTGTTCATTTTTGAAAACGGCTGCAATTATATTGAATTTGTTTGTTCTTGTGTTTTATTTTTAAATTACTTTGTTTTATTTACTTCGAATTATTATTTTTCTATGTATTTTAAGGTTATTTTGATGTACTAATATTAAAAATATTTGTTAAAAAAAAATATATTTTTAATATATTTCTGAATAAAAAATATAATACTCTCAAACACTTTCTTAATCTATACTGTATTGGAATGTTTAGAAATTATTTTTAAAAATAATTTTTATTTAATAACACATAAGAATACCATATTTTTTTAGTTTTGTCTGAAGCTTTTATTCTCAACTGGCCCGAAACTTTCACATTTTTTTTGCTCTGGGACTCCATTCAAATCTTAGGATTTCGGACTAGTTTTTCATGCAAGTGTAAGCATGTAAGCATACCAGACCCTTAAAATAAAATAAAATAAAAATAGAGCTCTGGAAATCTTTCGGGTAATAAATTAATATTTAGTTAAAACATAATGAAATTGATTAATAACTTATCATGTTCATGCTATCCTGTTGTGTCTATGTTGAGATTTACACCTTTTTCTGTTGCTATCCATCGTGAATTATGGTTGCTTAATTATGTTGTGGAATCATTCAAAATATAAGGAGCCCACGTCACTGTTTGAACACTTCATTGTCGCGGGGCCTCACCCTGATGCCAATCTTGAGAAGGTGGAGGATGCATTTGCAAGGGAGAAGAAGTGGGAGTCGGATGTGGAGAAGTCTGACTTGTTGGATTTCAAATCGATTCAGCGACGGGCACCTTCATTTCCGACTTTGAAACCTCAGGTTAGCCACAACACCAATATGAATATGGTTTAGCATCAGCTAGAGTTTTGTACTTGATTGAACCCATAAAGTAGTTAGCACTTCTGCTTAAGTTTGTGGAATTGCTCAACTGCAGCTTCTTTTTGAGAAAATGTTTTAGATATTATCATTGTGCTTCCTAATCGTTGTGATAGAGGGGATTTGCCTTTTGTTCCACTGCTGAAAGTGTTTAGTTCATGTTCATGTTTAAGTACCTTCTTTTTGCTCCAGATACTATGTAAATATCCTGGGAAGAGATTAGCTATGCGCTCAAAGGATTTAGCTGCCTTCTGTTTTCCTGGAGGCGTCAAGGTTTGACGCTCACATGGATCATCTATAAATTAAGCTTTAGTCTCTGTGTTTTTTAATCTACATGGCTCATCAGTTCATGCTAATTTTAAGTTACTGTACGGACTACTTGCAATGTATTCCTCACTCACATGACATTAAAACATTTGCTTTCTCACACTTTTGTACATCAATCATTGTTGTATGATTCCATGGTGTTGCATTCCAACAAAAGAAAAAAATGCAGGCAGCCAAGTTCAACTATCGTTGATCATGTATCCTTTGCATGTAGAATATCAGATCTTCTACTGTCTAAGAGTGTGTTTGGGTTGTAGTAGAGTTGGAAAACAAAAGGTTTGGAGCTAAAAATGGGTTTATAGATCCAAACGGGTGTCTAGCAACCTCTAGAAAAACATGAGCTTAGCGCTCCAAGACAGTCAAGAACATGGTGTAGGAAAGTGTGAAAGTGTCTATTTATCTTTACCGTTACAGTCTCTTAAAGTAGCTAAAATGTAGAGAGGAAAGGAACCAACTTCAACAGCTTAATTTTCTTAGGTTTATTGGAAGACAAACCATTTTTCGCATGAGTTTGAAACGAAAGATTTAGCCCCCCTCGTTACTTCTTGGGCATTGAAGTTGCCTCCCCTTAATCCTCTTGCTCTGGCACCTGTAATTCAAGGATCTCGGTTTTTGTTTTCAAAATTTTATTTGATCTTTCATTGTGTGGGGGCTGAAGGTCTAGTACATATCAAATGTTCCCCTCGCAGTCCAGAGGCCGAGAAGCACTTTGTAAGTCTTGCAAATCCTTATATTTTCTCTCTAATGTAACTGTACGATGCGGTCTTGGTCATCTTCTTCTTTTTAATCTGCTTCCTCATTTGTTTTGGATTTTCATGGTGCAGACACGGCTGTTGGAGAGGACGACATCATTAAGTGAACTAAACGAACTTGTTTATGGACAGGTATGCTAGACCAGCTCTCATCTCACATACCTTACTGTTTTCAAGCTGACTGCATCCTGTCTGCTTTGCTTCAAGAAATCCTCATAGCGTTTGTGGCTGCAGAGCTGTACTATCATATTAGAAACAATATTTGCCACATGGTCTTTAACCAAGATCATGATTATCGAACCTTTTACATGGATGGAATTCTTCCCAGTCACTAGAAACTGACTTGACAATTCCAATAGGTATGGAATTGCCTCGTATATAGTTCACTCCCTTGCTAAATAATCCATTCCTCAACCATGAACTCCGGCATGGTTGAAGCTACCAAGATAAGCAGCAGGAGTGGTTTGTTATCATTTTGCTCTTTCGATTATAATTTCTACTAAGATTTCCTTAACCCATTATGTATTGAAATATATGCTCATACACATTGTGAAGATGCAGCACAATAGGAGTGAGCACAGGAGTCTAGAATATTTAAGATATCTCATGTGCTTTCAACACCCATTGCTATGAATTTCTCATAACTCGTAAGAATTAGAAGCTCTTAAATTTTTCCTTGTTGATTTTTCTTGGTGCAAGTGTTTTCAATGACATTGCTGTTTGAAGTTGTTCTCTTCAGCCTCCCTCCGGCCTGGTTTAGTCGAGGCATGTTTTGACAGAAACTGGCTTTGTTCAAGCTGAGTGAAGCTGGATTTGTTAGAAAAAAAGGTTCTGGCAAGTAATTAATCTCTCTGTTGAGTTTTTGCTAGTTAATGTGCTTATGTTTTATGCTATCACCGAAATAGAAAATTAGTTAACCATTTCTATTCCAAACTTCTCTAACCTTACAGTCAAGACGCAACGTTCCTTTTCATTTTCTTGCAGGAGCATTTGGGCAGAGACGATTTCTCGTTCATATTTTCACTTAAGGTAAGCTTCTTCGTTTTTTGTTCATCTTGTTTAGATATCACACATACCTTTTAAGTTACTATGCTCTCTTGGCGGAGGTTTTAAGTTATGAATTCTCCTTTTCTCAAGTGACTAAACTATCAATAAGAAAATCTAATTTAGTAGCTGTTTTTTAAAGAAACAAATAATTAGTCACTCTTGTTGCAAAATTTATTAATTAATCCCTTGACCTCCCAACTTGTTAGACTCATGCTCATGTATCTCTTCTTCATTGTTGTGGAGGGAAAAAGGACCAAATTGAGAATGATAAATGCTGGTCAAGAGGCTGCCTGACTGTTTCTAATATTAGAGGGACTGATTAATTAGTTTGAATAAACTAAAGAGAACCGTTAACTAGTTAAATCATGCAACAAAGTAACGTAAATTTTATGCAAGGAGTAAATACAAGGATGAAATAATATTTTTGAAACTATAGGGACTAAAGTATTCGTTCATTAAAAATACAAGGATTGTATGATAGCTTTCTTATTTTTTCATGAATAAACTGTCTTTTTTGACTTAAGAGAATCATAATCACTGCATGCACCTGACTTTCCAAGTAGAACTTTCCATGCTATCCAAAAAAAGAAGGATTGATCTAATATTTAGCTCTTAATTACTGGATGAATCTCATCCTAACACATAAATTAAGACTGACATTGAACTTAAGGATCGATTGTCCTAAATAAGAAGAAACTGAGGATGACAAGGAGAGACAGTCCAACTAAACAATAGGAGATAGAGGTAACATAGTTTTTTTTTTTACATTTTATTTTAATAACATAAAAAAGTATTTTAAGGATAAATTTACTATGTTCTTTTTTATATCTTCAATTACATATATTTTTTTTATTTTTTCTATCTATAACATTGATCAAATACAACATAACATGAGACTAGTAAAAGGATAGATGAATTGACAGTTAATGAATTGTTATTTTCTAGTTTTCAGTTATTTGCATTTAATTACATTTCGTGTTAATGAATTGACAGAGTATTCCTTTTACTCATTCTGCAGTAAACTTAGTTCTATTTTGGTTTTACAGTATTTGAAAAGTTAGCAGCTTTCATTCTTGCCGCAACAAGATATTCAATGGCTTTTAAAAACAGCTTTTGCAACCTGTGATTCCATGCTATATTATTGTGCTTCCTAGTCCTTGTGATACTATTTAAATATCCACTGCCTGGGGATTTGCCTTTTGTTCCACTGCCGAAAGTGTTTAGTTCATGTTCATGTTTTAACTAGCTTCTTTTTGCTCCAGATACTGTTTAAAAATCCTCCTGGGAAGAGATTAGCTATGAGCTCAAAGGATTTAGCTGCCTTCTGTTTTCCTGGAGGTGTCAAGGTTCATCTATAATTAAGCTTTAGTCTCTGTGTTTTTTAATCTACATGGCTCATCAGTTCATGCTTATTTTAAGTTACTGTACAGACTACTTGCAATGTATTCCTCACTCACATGACATTAAAACATTTGCTTTCTCACTCTTTCGTACATCAATCATTGTTGTCTGATTCCATGGTGTTGCATTCCAACAAAAGACAAAAATGCAGGCAGCCAAGTTCAACAATCGTTGATCATGTATCCTTTGCATGTACAATATCAGATCTTCCACTGTCTAAGAGTGTGTTTGGGTTGTGGTAGAGTTGGAAAACAAAGGGTTTGGAGCTAAAAATGGGTTTCTAAATATGTAGAGAGGAAAGGATCCGACTTCCACAGCTAAATTTTCTTAGGTTTATTGGAAGACAAACACCATCTTTCGCATGAGTTTGAAATGAAAGATTTCAGCCCCCCTCGTTACGTCATAGGCATTGAAGTTGCCTCCCCGTTAATCACTCTTGCTCTGTCACCTGTAATTCAAGGATCTCGGTTTTTGCTTTCAAAATTTTATTTGATCTTTCATTGTGTGGGGGCTGAAGGTCTAGTACATATCAAATGTTCCTCTCACAGTCCTGAGGTCGAGAAGCACTTTTGGTCTTTTAAATCCATATATTTTCTCTCTAATGTAACTGTACTATGCGGGCGTAATATATAGATTTCTTAGTCATCTTCTTCTTTTTATCCTGCTTCCTAATTTGTGTTGGATTTTCATGGTGCAGACATGTTTGTTGGAGAGGACTCCATCATTAAGTGAACTAAACGAACTTCTTTATGGACAGGTATGCTAGACCAGCTCTCATCTCACATGTATTATTGTTTTCAAGCTTACTTACTGCATCCTGTCTACTTTGCTTCAAGAAATCCTCAGCTTTTGTGGTTGCAGGGCTGTACTATCATATTAAAAACAATGTTTGGATAAGAGTAATTTAGTGGAGGTTACGATTACTGAGTCCATGTTAATTTTGTCATCAAAAGCAATATTTTACTTCTTGTTTATTAACCGTACTTATTCATTGGCTAGCACCTCAATGTTTGCTACATGGTCTTTAACCAAGATCATGATTATCGAACCTTTTACATAGATGGAATTTTTCCCACTCACTAGAAACTGACTTGACAATTCCACTAGGTATGGAAATTCCTCGTATATAGTTCACTTCCTTGCTAAATAATACACTCCTCAACCATGCACTCCCACATGGTTGAAGCTACCAAGATAAGCAGCAGTAGTGATTTGTCATCAGTTTGCTCTCTCGATTATATTTCTACTAAGATTTCCTTAACCTACACTTCTGTTTATGCATTGAAATATAAGCTCATACACATTTGTGAAGATGCAGCACAATAGGAGTGAACACAGGAGTCTAGACTATTTAAGATATCTCATGTGCTTTCAACACCCTTTGGTATGAATTTCTCATTACTCATAAGAATTAGAAGATCCTAAACTTTTTCCGAGTTGATTCTTCTTGGTGCAAGTGTCTTCATTGACATTGCTGTTATAAATTGTTCACTTCAGCTCCCTCCGGCCTGGTTTAGTCGAGACATCTTTTGACAGAAACTGGCTTTGTTCAAGCTGAGTGAAGCTGGATTTGTTAGAAAAAAGGTTCTGGCAAGTAATCTCTATGTTGAGTTTTTGCTAGTTAATGTGCTTATGTTTTATGCTATCACCGAAATAGAAAATTAGTTAACCATTTCTCTCCCAAACTTCTCTAACCTTACAGTCAAGACGTCCTTTTCATTTTCTTGCAAGAGCATTTGGGTGGAGATGATTTCTACTTCATTTTTTTTACTTAAGGTAAGCTTTTCCTTTTTTGTTCTTCGTCTTGTTTACATATCACACATACCTTTTAAGTTAGTATGCTCTCTTGGCCTCAATGGGGGTTTTAAGTTATGAATTCTCCTTTTCCCAAGTGACTGAACTATCAATAAGAAAATCTAATTCAATAGCTGATTTTGCATGAAATAAATCATTAGTCCCTCTTATTCCAAAATTTATTAATTAATCCCTTGACCTCCCAGCTTGTTAGACTCATGCTCATGTATCTCTTCTTCACTGTTTTTTTTTTTGTATTTTTTGAAAAATAGAGAAAAAAGGACCAAATTAAGAATGATAAATGTTGGTCAAGAGGCCACGTGACCGTTTCTAATACTAGAGGGACTGATTAATTAGTTTGAATAAACGAAAGAGATTCGTTAACTAATTAACTCGTGCACCAAAGTAACGTAAATCTCATGCAAGGACTAAATACAAGGATGATATAATATTTTTTAATCTATAGGGACTAAAGTATTCGTTCATTAAAAATACAAGGATTGTATGATAGCTTTCTTATTTTTTCATGAATAAACTGTCTTTTTTGACTTAAGAGAATCATAATCACTGCATGCACCTGACGTTCCAAGTAGAACTGTTCATGCTATCCAAAAAAAGAAGGGTTGATCTAATATTTAGCTCTTAATTACTGGATGAATCTCATCCTAACACATAAATTAAGACTTACATTGAACTTAAGGATCGATTGTCCTAAACAAGAAGAAACCGAGGATGACAAGGAGAGACAGTCCCACTAAACAAAAGGAGATAGAGGTAACATATTTTTTTTTACTTTTTATTTTAATAACATAAAAAAGTATCTTAAGAATAAAGTTATTATGTTCTTTTTTATATCTTCAATTACATATTTTATTTTTATTTTTATTTTTTCTATCTATAACATTGATCAAATACAACATAACATGAGACTAGTAAAAGGATAGATGCTAGCAAAAGGATCTCGGGTGCAAGTTATGTTGCTTTATTTTCTAGTTTTCAGTTATTTGCATTTAATTACATTTCGTGTTAATGAATTGACAGATTATTCCTTTTACTCATTCTGCAGTAAACTTAGTTCTTTTTTGGTTTTACAGTATTTGAAAAAGTAGCAGCTTTCATTATTGCCGCAACAAGATATTCAATGGCTTTTAAAAACAGCTTTTTGCAACCTGTGATTCCATGCTTTGATGGTCACTATCATCATTAGAATATGTTGATGGAATTCTATTTTTTTTTGGTTTTAAAATGAAGGACCAAGAAATAATTTATCCAAAGTTGTCCCATGTTTTTGGGATCGAGTTGCCTAAGTTAGTGTTTGTTTTTGCAGTGGAACTATGTTTTTGAGAAAAGTTTTTTTGTTCTTTAATTTTTTTGTGTTTTTGGATCTTTTTAATGTCTTGTGAAAAAATTTTTTTTTTTAAATAATAAAATATTTTTTATTATATTTTCAAAAAAACTATTTTTTAAAAAATAAGAGTTATCACAATGTCAAACACTATAGACATTGCAATTTAAGAAATGAAATGTTTTTTTTTATTATTTTTGTACAATAATATATCAGGTTGACACATTAATTTTTTTAAAATAAATATCTTTTATATTGATTATTATATTAAGTAAGTTCTTTTTAAATATTTATTTCAAATTTTGAATTAGAAAAATCAATAAAAAAAACATACCTTTTATCTACAATATTAACTAATTAAAGCTAGAAAATTGTTGGTGTGTAATTTAAGACCATTTTCTAAAACCAGACCCTTGGTCGACTACTTGCAAGTCTCGGACTATTCATATCTACTATCATTACATATCATATCCTAACGAGCTCATATTCTTCCATAGTATATCATATTTGTGGGCTTCTGCATTCAAACCAGACAACCCTGCATTGTCTGTATAGGCTTTAAGAGACGGAGGTACGAATTAAATGCACTTGGTAGCATTATTATTATTATTATTATTATTATTATTATTATATAGGTAGTCCATTGACCATAAAAATAGAGAGAGAGAGAGAAATAACATGAAACTTTCTTAGAATTATTGTGGGGCTTTGCTAATGTTGGGTTTATTTAGAACTCGATGCTGGTGGCAATCAGTTGCCTACCAAGCTAATGTTGGGCTTTGCTAATTCAATTTTTTTTTGGTTTTAAAATCAAGGACCAAGAAATAAATTTATCCAAAGTTGTCCCATGTTTTTGGGATCGAGTTGCCTAAGTTGGTGTTTGTTTTTGCAGTGGAACTATGTTTTTGAGAAAAGTTATTTTGTTCTTTAATTTTTTTTGTGTTTTTGGATCTTTTTAATGTCTTGTGAAAAATATTTTTTTTAAAAAAATAATAAAATAGTTTTTTAATATATTTTGAAAAAAATATATTTTAAAAAACAAGTTATCACACTGTCAAACACTATAGACATTGCAATTTAAGATATGAAATGTTTTTTTATTATTATTATTTTTGTACAATAATATATCAGGTTGACACATTAATTTTTTTTAAATAAATATCTTTTATATCGACTATTATATTAAGTAAGTTCTTTTTAAATATTTATTTCAAATTTTGAATTAGAAAAATCAATAAAAAAAAACATACCTTTTTATCTACAATTATTATATACTAAAAGCTAAATGAGGTCGTGGTTTCACTGTTCACCCACACAGAATTTACTGTGGATTTGAACAGTGAAACTCACACCTCATTTGTTTTCTTTTATAACTGATTCATACTAATTAATTATGAACAATTTATAGAGCTGCCCCGACCGCAGATCATCGTCGGCATGAACGGCTTCTGTTTCAGTAGGGCAGCTACTAAATACTCTATTCCAGCATGAGTTTGCTGACTTTACAAGCATTTCATTCCTTCAAATAAATTATCCGGACTCGGACTATTTGATAAAATAAATGTGTGTGGATCTGCATGCAAAGAGCATGAATGCATGAGACCTGTCAATATTATTATATTATACATTATATTATTATTATATTATACATATATATAAAACGTGTTGTGGTTTCACTGTGCACCAGTGCACTGTGCACACAGACACAGTGCACTGTGGATTGCAACAGTGTTTTTGCTTTTTTTACTTTTTTTTCCTGCTTTGTTTTTTTTCGTTTCTTTTTTTTTGCTTTTTTTTTTCTAATTATTCTTTTTCTTCTTCTTTTTCCACCGTTTTTGCTTCTTTTTTTTTTTGCATTTTTTTTGTATTTTTTACTTATTATTTTTTTCATTTTTTCTTATTATATATATATATATATATTTTTTTTTCTACTTATACATTTTTTTGGTTTTTTGTTTTTTAATAATCGGGGTGTCCGAGCTCGCTTAAATGCACCACGATTAATCTCCATATCCAAATTTTTTTGATAATCAGGGTGTCCAGGCCAACTTATGCATACCATGACAATCCCCGGACCCACATTTTTTTTCTAAAATGCTTTCCTGCTGGTACATTTTTTTTATAATTTTTTTATTCACTTAAACATTTTTTTTATAACCGGGATCTGCAACCAGCTTAGACACACCACGACTAATTCTTGAGCCGAATTTTTTTAAAAACAATATGGATTGCTACAGTGCTTTCACGCTTATATTTTTTTTTTGTTTTCTTTCACTTATTATATATTTTTTTGTAACCATGGTCTCTCAGCCAACTTAAGCTCTTTTTTTTACTTATATATTTTTTTCACTTATATGTTTTTTTTATAACCACGATCTCCGGGCCAGCTCAAGTGCACCACCACTACTCCTCGGACCAAATCTGTTTTTTGATAATCGGGTTATCCAGGTCAGCATGGACACACCATGACTAATCTCTGAACCAATTTATTATTATTTTTTATTTGTTTTCCTTATATATTTTTTTGTTTACTAATCTCCGAACCAATAATAATGATAATTTTAGTGATTATTTTTTTATAAAAATCTTTTGATTTTTTTTAAAGATTTTCCTGAAATTTTAATTTATATCGGTGATCATTTTAAAAGTAATATTACTCTATTTTTCCCTTTATTCGTTTTTTTTTTGTTTTCTGTTTCTTTATTTGTTCTTTAGATTATATGATTTTATTATTTATGCAATAATAATGATAATTTTAGTTATTGTTTTTTTAATTGTTTTTTTTATAAAAAAATCTTTTTTTTTATTTTTCATGAAAATTTAATTATTTTAATTGTTTTGGAAGTAATGTTAGCAATAATTTTAGTTTTAATAGCAATGATAATGGCAATAACGTCGAAATGAATTTTCAATCTATGTTTTTGTCTTTTAGTTGATAGAAAATTAACAACTTATTTTTTTATTTGATTATTATAGGTATTTTCACAATTTATATTTTATTTTTGTTTGATTTAAATTGAATTATAAAATGAACTAATCTTAATACAGTGAACTTAATAATTCAAAAATCCGAGTTTTCTTGCTTTTTTAATGATGATGATAAATTTATGTTGGTTATTTCGTTTGAAACTACTAAACAGATAAATTTATATAGATTTTAAATTCATATATTTTATAAAAAACTTGCACTTGACATGAATTTTGTACAGATTTATTATTTTAGCTAAATTTATATTATAATAAAAAATACACACAATTAATATTTTTTACATTGAAAAAAATATTGTACCGCCCGCGGCGAAGCGCGGGAGCATTGTCTAGTATATATATATATATACACACCCCCCTACACACACACACACAATTAGTCTAGCATGCAAGTGTATATATATATATATATATATATATATATATATATATATATATATATATATATATATATATATATATATATATATACACTTGCATGCTAGCTAATTGTATGTGTGTAGTAGAGTGTATATATATATATATATATTATAATTAACTAATTGTTTAGCTGCATATGCAATAAATATTTTTTAAAATTATAAATAATATTAGCTACTAACTCGCTTTTTGTCGCAGCTAGAACCATATTTTTTTCAACACAAAAAAATTATTTGATCGGAAAAAATATAATTTTTTAAAATTATAAATAACTAATTGTTTTGCCGCACATGCAAGAAACATTTTTTTTCAAATTATAGATAATACTACCCACTTAACCGTATTTTGCCGATGCTGGAACCATATTTTTTCAACGCAAAAAACTTATTTGATCTGAAAAGGGATAATTTCGTTAAATTACTATATAGCTAAAACAAAACAGGATTTCAAACAGTGTTTTTCATTGTTCATCTACACTCAGATGCACTGTGGATTGGAATAGTTAAATTACATAATAATATAAGTATAATTTGTACATTAGAATTGAACAAAGAAGTCGCTCTGGCCGAGTGGTTAAAGCGTGTGCCTATTACGTACAAGGGAGTTCGAATCTCTTGTGTGATGAAAATGGTTTTGGATTTTATTATATTCATTAAGTATAATTTGTATACTAGATTGAACAACAATGTTGCTTTGGCCGAGCAGTTAAGGCATGTGTCTATTACATAAGGAGTTCGAATCCTCAGGCAATGATTTTGGATATAAACAATGAAAAAAGGTGATTTCCCTCTTCTTCTTTTTTAGCTTTTTTTCTTCCAACCGGGGTGTCCGGGACAGCTTATCTGCACCACGACTAATTTTCGGACCCATTTTTTTTTATATTTTTTTCCTGTTTTTTTCCACTTATACATTTTTTTGGTTTTTTTTTATAACCAGGGTATCCATGTCAGCTTACGCACACAACGATTGTTTTTTCCAAAATGAACAATGAATTTCGTTGTTCATTATTGTTTGAAAAGGTGCTTTCTCCTTGCACTTTTTTTTTAACCGGCTTCCTTTTTTTTCTTTTATAACCGGGGTGTCCGGTACAACTTACGCGCACCATGACTAATCTCCTGACCCATTTTTTTTTACATTTTTTTTTTTCTTTACAACTGAGGTGTCCGGGTCAATTTAAGCGCACCACGATTTTTTTCTCTCTATCGCACATTTAAAAAGCAATGACCTGTTTGAAAAAAGTGCTTTCCCCTTGCACTTTTTTATATATCCGGGCTTCCTTTTATTTTGTTTTTTTGTTAATATTGTTCAGTGTTGAAATTTCTAATTATTATAGATAAGACATTCGAAATAATGATAATGATTATTTGTAAGTTTTGTTTTGTTTTAAATATGTCAGACTAATTATATATTTTTATATTTATTTAATATTAGCGCCTTAATATATATATATATGACCTTGGTTTTTTTGGAAAACAAATTATATCATTGTTCTGAAATACTTTTAATATAATAATATGAGGGATGAATCTTATAAAAATTATACATAGCTAAAAGAAATCGCACTTTCAAACCGTAATGAAAAGTGATTTTCACTGTTCATTACTGTTTGAAAGGGTACTTTCTCCTTGCACTTTTTTCCTTCTTTTTTTAAATCGGGCTTTTTTTTATTTGCTTTTTTTTATAATCGGGGTGTCTGGGGCAGTTTACGCGTACCATGACTAATCTCCTGACCTTTTTTTTTTTACTTTTTTTCCCTGTTTTTTTTCCACTTACACATTTTTTTTTCTTTTATAACCGGGGTGTCCGGATTAGCTTACACGCACCATGATTTTTTACCCCGATCGCACTTTAAACGACAATGAACAGTGATTTCCATTGTTCATTACTGTTTGAAAATGTGCTTTTCCCTTGCATTTTTTTTTTGTTTTTTTTATAATCGGGCTTCCTTTTTTGGTTTGTTTTTTCTTAATTACTTTTTTGTTAATATTGTTACGTGTTGAAATTTCTAATTATTATACATAAGACATTCAAAATAATGAAAATGATTATTTATAAGTTTTGTTTTCTTTTAAATATGTCAGACTAATTATATATTTTGATATTTATTTAATATTAGCGTCTTATTTTATATATATATATATATATGACCTAGGTTTTTTTGAAAAAAAAATTATATCATTGTTCTGAAATGCTTTTAATATAATAATATGATAAATAAATCTTATAAAAAAATAATGGAATTTTTTTCTACCTCTAATTATGGTCTCACCAATTTTTATTATTTCCACATTTTTTAAGGTTATTTTTTTAATATTTACATTTTAATTTGTTTTGGTGATCGTTTGAAAATTAATATTTATTATTGTTTCTCTTTATTTTTTAAAATTATTTTTATTTATTCTTCAAGTTGAATAACTTTTTTAAATGTAATAATATTGATTTTTGTTTTGTCATTTATTGAGACTAATTATATATTTTGATATTTATTTAATATTAGCGCCTTAATATATATATATATATATATATATATATATATATATATATATATATATATATATATATATATATATATATATATATATATGAATGACCTATTTATTATTTTGAAAAAATAATAATTTCTTTTTTAAACAATAATTATGGTATCATCGATAGTATAACCAATAATAATTAGAATATTAATTATGTATAATAATATTTATAATAACATTTATAATAATTGTGACAAAAATTCATTGGTCAATGTTATTTTTGTGAATAATAACTTTCACGTCCTTTTTTATGTATGATATTTTTATCACGAAAAAAAATATACGAAACTACACATAGACAAGACATGTAGAAAAATTATGCCAAATTATCTACAAAAATTTTAATATATTTTCAAATAAAAAATATTTTTAAAAATAATCTTTATCACAATACCATATCAACTCTTTGTTTACTCATAAGCATATGAAAATGAGTTAATTATTAGTTTTATTTTGTAATTATGTATTTAATTCTTATATATTAAAATTTATTTCATGTTATTTTCTAAATTTATTTTTATTTTCTTAATAAATAAAAAAACTAAAAAGAATGATTTCTTTTTAACAAGCAGCTCGTATATTTACTTGATTCGATATATGCATTTAAAAGAATGGATTTTTCTTAGCACCAATCCTAAGATTGAAATTAAAAGAAGAAGAAGAAATTATCAGTTTTTATACATACTGTTTATTTTTGTATTTTTAAAGTCTTTTAAGAAAAAAAGTCAATTAAGAAAAAAGAAAAAAACTAGAGTCAATTAAGTTAACCTATCAAACCTATTGTTTAGGATATGAGTTTGGAAAAATCATTTAAAAAATTAAAACAAATCCATATTCTTAATAAGCCTAATATTAAATGGTAAAATTAAAATTGAAAAATAAATAAATAAAAGAAAAATTATTCTACTAAATAGTATTATGCAATGAGGGGTATAGTAAAACCTATTCTTCTTTAGTTTTTTTTTGTTAATATTAATATTTTGTAGCATAATATTTACATATAAAAAATATTGTTATATAAAATCACATGTATTTATATTTTTTATATTCCAAAACAAGATCGAGAGCAAATGAAATTTAACAGACTAATATTTTTTTACCATTATTTTTGGCAAGAAACAAAACTTCAACTTAAACAAATCAAATTTAAAACATTATAAATCATGCTTGATTTAGTTTGATAAAAACCTTACAAAAGATAAAGAACCAACATGATTAAAAAGTTTTTGGGATATCTTTGGCCTCTAAAATAATTTACGTCAAAGTTGTCAAGTAACTTGAAACAATGCCCAACCATCAAGTTATGGTGATCACAAGAAGAAGAAAAACAGAGATACAAATATAAAATAACCTGGTCAATTCACTTAACAATTCGATAACTATTGTCTCAACCATGGTTAAATCTTGACATTATATATCAAAACAAGAAAACTTATTGTTTATTTTCAATGGGCTCATATAACTATCTATGTTTTGGTATTTTAAAGGACAAACAATTAATTAGAGTTGTTGAAGAAGAAGAATGTAAGAGTAAGCGAGGAGTGGGAAGGGTTAGAGATGTGGCATCCAAGTCAAGGGGTTTTATAAAGCAATTAAAGGGTGAAAATGGTAATTTTGATAAGTATGTGCATCAAATTAAGAACACAGAAAAACAAATTACTGAATTTAAAGGTGTTATTTTAGTTTTTGATAAGTATGTTTCTTTGTTGGAATCTAAAGTTCATTTTTTATCTCGACAACAATCTCCTACCTTGTAATTAAATATCAAGTCTCTTTATTTTGGCTTTGTTAATTTAGGTAAATTCAACTTTGTTGAAAATTAAAAAAGTTTAATGTCTATTTATAAAAAGAAAAAAATAATATTCAATTCTTTTTCTGTGGTTTTAGTTAACGTAATTTCCTCTTTTAACTCAGACATAAATGTAGTAGCTTTAATTCTTTTTTCAATGAGTTCATGCAAAAAAAAAATAGTTTTGTTGTCCACAAACGAAATAAAAGAAAGACTCCTTGCCATTATTATGGAAGTTTCTGGAAGTGTGATTTTACTGTATATTTTTCAACGGATTTTGCATAATATAAGGCTGTAAATTTACATTGTAAGTTACAAACCTTATATTAAAAAAAAAGAAGTAAAATCCTTATTTCAAAAATACAAAAAAAATATTTTGTTTTCATGCATATGATGGAATCCTAAAACTTTTATGAGCATATTTTCATATTTGTTTTTTGCATATTTCCTCGTGTTTTTAAAATGCAAAAAAAAGACATCATAATCAGTTTACGATTATCCAACCAAAATATCAAAAATCATACACCAACCATTTTATTTCCTTTTATTTTGCATATTAGGTCTTAGCTATAGACTTTAATATTTATGGTGTACAACACATTGTAGAGTATACCCTCAAGTATTAATGATATAAAAAAGTGAAACGCGATGATAAAATTGGGATTTTAGAACAATTAAGTTTTTAACCTAATGAAGTACAAACTCTCATTCGAAGAGAGAGTTATTTTGAAGTTTAGAACAAACTAATAATTTGACCTAAAAAACAATTAAACAACAATGCAACTTACATTATATAGGGTGCACTGGGGTGATATGCCTTTCCTTTACGTAACAAATCCCTTAACCCAGACTCTCGTAAACCATTAGGCTTTCTAGTGACTTTAGTACTAGATGTCAACTCCTAATAATAATGACAACAACAACAATAACTTTATGATCATTCACAAATCTTTTTACATGCACTCCCATCACTAGGAGGGCGAGAACATTGTTTTGGAAGGTTGGTTTAACCAGAGATTGATTAGATTATGCAATAATAGCATGAAATAATGGGTGTTTAATGAGTTCAAAATATGAATGCAATGGTTTAAAGGAATTAATCTAAGATCTAATAATTATAGTAATTGACAATAGAGGGATAAATGACATAGATTGTTGAAATTGATGTCTTATTTAAATCAATACTTTTAAAAACAATAATTAGAATAAGATCATATACAGGTGGAGAAACAAGATTGACATTAGTAATAACACATGCATAAAAGGTTGAAGAATTCAAGATATTTGAATGTAAATTAGATGGTAATGTGATATGGTTGATTTAATGACTAAAGATTTTAAGTTTTAAGGTTTGTAAGGAAAAAAAGGATTCATAAAATATGACATATTAGAAAATAAAGATTTTACCAGTAATCAAATCTAGACATTTATAGCCTTGATATGAGAGATTATAGTCAAGAAAAATACATGTTAATGTATTGATGATCAATTTTATATGTTTTATACGAACATAAATTTAACTAACAAGCATAACAAAAACACCCAGGAAGCTATAAATATTTAACCCTTTTTTTAGGTTAAGCTTTATATTTTTTTATAAGGATTTGTTTGGACTACAATGATTGGTGATGGAAGAGCTACAATTTAGTTTCAATGGCCCTTTATTTTTATTTTTTGATCCATCTTTTATCTCTCTTCTTCTGAATTTTCATGTTGATTCAATCTAAAATAGCAATATGAACTATCATTTTTTATATCAATTTTATTCTTCAATCTCTTATTCGTTAATTATTTATGACAGTTATAATTATTTTTTTATAAATTATAAAATAATTTTTGAAATTATAGGCACGCCAGACATTATAAGTGAAAGAAATATTATAAAAACTAATGAAATACAACATAAAAGGGACACTATCTAATATGGATTGCAATAGCTACCCATTTTGTTTTATTTTTCTTTTTTTAATCCTTCAAGTTTTTTTCACTTGATTGTTTTTCAATATAATCATTTCACATTGTATTTATTTGTGACTAGACTTGATGATTTATTTTGGTCGACTTGATGTTGGGTTATTATGATATCAATAATATATTTTGATGTCAGGTCAATGTTTGATTTGATAGAGTTGAATTCAATTTTATTGATTTAAAACAATGAAAGCTTTAAGGACTGAATTTGAATTTGAAACAAATATTTGTACTCTTTTCTTCCTTGTTGTCCATGAGTTGTACTTTAAATTGTTATAGTACTTAATATTTTTGTTTTTTATACATTTTTTC
This sequence comes from Salix viminalis, assembly GCA_029228465.1. Taxonomy (NCBI): domain Eukaryota; kingdom Viridiplantae; phylum Streptophyta; class Magnoliopsida; order Malpighiales; family Salicaceae; genus Salix; species Salix viminalis. Next base: position 5,909,793 of record CM055429.1, on the reverse strand, counting down.
ATCCTAATCCTCTAAGGATTTTAACTATAATATGATGATAAAATACTTGTTCATGGTATCAATAAGTTTCTTTCCATAGTAGGGGTTTCATTATAATGTTTTTAACCCTTGGTCTTAATGAAAAGTTTGTCTTTTATTTTTATTTTTGGAGAGCTTAAAGTCGAATTTAAGATTATAAACAAATTTATTAAGGCATCAAGTTTTGTTTTATGTGTTTTCAATTAAGTAAAGATTTAGAAAATGAGTTCTTTTAGGTATAAGGCCAGAGCACTTTATTATGGCAGTTTAGGGTGGCCAATGATCATGCTAGTAGCTGATACGTCTTTTTATCCATCTTAATTTTATTGATTTTTAATCTTTTCCGTTTCATTCTAATTCTCTTTCTCTATTTCATTTTTGAAATTTTTCATTGTACTATGTAGAATCCAATTCCATTTATGTTTTATTCAATTGGCAAAATGAAAAAAAATAAAGTGTGTATACAAAACCTCTATCTATACAAAAAAAAAATCTATTATTATTTAGGCACACTTCCAACTAGCAATAGTTACAAAATCATATTGATAGTTTCTACTCGTGATCTAGTTCATATGAGAGCTAGGTTTGCCTTGATTCTTTGTCTCTCGCCTTATGCTTTCCTCAGGTTAGCTTTCATTATTTCAAGACTTTACTAAGCTTATTGTGGATCAATAACATTCTTCTTCCTCACATCATTTACTAAAACAATAGCCTCATTATTGTCTATTCTAGCAAACTCGCCCAACAAATCCATTGTTAACCATTTGTCCTTAAGATGTATTCTTAAAATATCGATATTAACTAATGTGATAATAGGCACGTGATTAGGGTATCATCAAAATCGCCCATTATTAGTAGATAAAATGATTTCTTTCACTTTTGAATCCCAAACAATTTGATTTGGGTAAACACAAAAAGACTTAAGATTATTTTTTCAAGTTGTTCTCTATTTCGAGGGTGTTTGGGATTGAGATTGCACCAGAGGTTTATAAGAGGATGAGAGTTTGAGTGTTTGGTAAGGGTCGAAAAGCTAATTTTTGGATGTGAGCCCACATAAAAAAATTAGCAAAACATTAGCTGCTTTTCATGCGTCCTGCTTATTGAGTTCTTGTGATTTTAAGAGAGAGGGAGACCGGGGTGGGGGCTGCTTGGGGGGTAGGGGCTGCTGGGGGTAGGTTTTATGTTTATTAATATATATTTATAATATATTTTTATATTAAAATAATATAAAAATTAATTAAAATATAAATAATGTTTACATGACATATGTTTATTAATATAAAAAATATATTTTTAATATTAAAATAATTTAAAAATTAATTAAAATATAAATAATTTTTACATAATATATGTTTATTAATATAAAAAATATATTTTTAATATTAAAATAATCTAAAAATTACTTAAAAGCAATATGAAAAGTTTGGTAATCAAACACATGAAACTGCTTTTCATTAATCTTAAACTCAAAAATAGTTTTAACCAAACACTTCAAAACTTATTTTGAACCGTAGCTAAAGTGCTTTTTATAAAACTGTTTTTTTTAAATCTTAACCACAAAAGCAAAAGCAATACCAAATATACCGTTCTAAATTCATAACCTTTGTTTTTTTCATTGTAGATGACACATCATCTTTTTTATTTTTTAAAAGAAAGGAGAAATAATACCTCAAAATTAATTTTTGCAATTGAGTTTAGGCTATTATATTTATTAAAAAATAATACTTTTACTGTTTTATAAAAATAAATTAAAAAGATCCTTATTTTATGAGATTAATTATTCTAATATTTATACTCTTCTCAACTTTTCGATTCAATATTCAATTAACATTAAATCTAATATATTTTTTTAAAATATAATTTTAAATTTATTAAATACTCATGTTAATTTTTATTTATAGATTAATTTTTTCCACCAACATTGCTTATTTTTCTTTTTCTAAAAAAGAAATTATCTTGTTCGTAGAGAAACACTAGCACTTAAAGGTGTTTAGAAATGTGGTTATAATTATTTTTTAAAAATTAATTTTTACATCAATATATTAAAATACTAAAAAACATATATTTTTTTTAAAAACCACCTTTACAATTATCTATAAAGTTAAAAGAACTCCCGGTTTTACTGTGCAATTGTTACTGTTCATCTAGACTCAGGTGTACTGTGGACTTGAATAGTGAGATTAGTTAATAATATAAGTATTATTTGTATAGTAGAAATGAACAACAAAGTAGCTTTGGCCGAATGGTTAAATCTGTGGTTGCTAAGTAAAAGTTGTTTCCTCGCGAGAGTTCGAATTTCTCAGACAACGATTTGATTTTTAATATTATATCGCACTCTCAGGTTAAAGG
>CM055429.1:5822082-5906926 GCA_029228465.1 Salix viminalis | reverse complement strand
AACTTTCAAACATGAAAACGACGAGTCAACCCGTAGCCGTCACATCCGCTAGCTTTGGACCAAACTACTCTTTTCTCGCTGCAACTCCTTTCTTTTATACTTTTATAGCTATTAGAAGAAGAAAAGAATGAGTCGCTTTGGATTTTTAATATTAAAATATTTTTTAATATATTTTGAAAAGGTGCGTTTTTCAATCACGGTTCATTTTTTTTTTTTCTTTTTTTTATAATTGAGATGTTCGGGCCAGTTAAAACGCACCATAACTAATCTCCGGACCCCCTTTTTTTTACATTTTTTTCCTTTTTTTTTGCCACTTATATATTTTTTTGGTTCTTTTTATAACTGGAGTGTCCGGGTCAGCTTACACGCACCATAATTTTTTTCTTTCCACGTATATATTTTTTTTTCCGGGCCAGCTTAGAAGCCCACGAATAATCCCCGAACCCACTTTTTTTTACATTTTTTTCTGTTTTGTTTTTTCCACTTATATTTTTTTTATAATCGGGATATCCGGGTCAGTTTACGCGTACCACGACTATTATTATGTTATGTAATAGGTAAAGGAGATCACAATTTCAAACAATAATGAACAGTGGTTTCAATTGTTCATTATTGTTTGAAAAGGTTAATTGAACTGTGGTTTTGGTAGGAGATGATAGAGTTATTTAGGAATGTGTTTTGAAAACGCTTTTGAAATTTTTTTTTATTTAAATTAAAAAAAAATATTATTTTTAGATGATTTTAATGTGCTGATGTCAAATATAATTTCAAAAAAAATAATAAAAAAATATTATTTTGATATATTTCTGAATAAAAATCACTTCCAATAACAACCTCAACCACCTCTGCTCAATTTTTGAGCCATAAAGTTATCCCATTTCCTAGAGATAGCAGAGAGGTGCCAAAATTTCTCATTCTTGACCCTACGTTTGCACCCGCTAAAATTTGGATTTCTTCCACCAAAGAGGTTCCTGAACAAGGAATGACTTTTGAAGTTCATAAGACAATCTTCCAGTCAGCAAACAAACTAACAAATAAATAAAGTACAAGCATTTATATCTATGAGAGGGAAAGAGATCATTATAAGTGTTTATGGCCATATTTATAACTAACAAATACATTCTTACAATCTAATAACATTTATTTTTATTTTGTTTATTAATTGCTTTTTTTTAATATTGTTAAGTCTTGAATTTTCTAATTATTATAGATAAGACATTCAAAATAGTAATAGTGATTATTTGTTAGTTTTGTTTTCTTTTAAATATGTCTCACTAATTATATTTTTTTATATTTATTTAATATTAGCGCCTTAAAATATATATATATATATATATATATATATATATATATATATATATATATATATATATATATATGACCTAGGTTTTTTTGAAAAAGAAATTACTATCATTACTCTGAAATACTTTTAATATAATAATATGAGTAATAAATCATAAAAAATAAAAAAAATTATGGATATTTTTTTCTAACAATAATTATGGTCTCACCAATTTTTATTATTTCCACTGTTATTAAGATTTATTTTTTAATATTTATATTTTAATTTGTGGTGATGATCATTTGAAAATTTATATTTATTATTTTTTCTCTTTGTTGTTCTTTAAATTCTTTTTATTTATCCTTCAAGTCAAATAATTCTTTTAAATCTAATTATATTTATTTTTGTTTTGTCATTTATTTAGTTTTTTAATTGCTTTTTTGTTAATATTGTGAACTGTTGAAATTTCTAATTATTATAGATAAGACATTCAAAATAATGATAATGATTATTTGTAAGTTTTGTTTTTTTTCTTATAGATATGTGAAACTAATTATATATTTTGATATTTATTTAATATTAGCGCCTTAATATATATATATATATAAATTAACCTATTTATTATTTTTTAAAAGTAATAATTTACTGTCATTGTTCTAAATTTTTTTAATATAATAATATGATAAATAAATCTTAAAAAAAATTATTTCTTTTTAAAACAATAATTACGATGTCATTGATAGTATGACAAATAATAATTAGAACATTAATTATGCATAATAATATTTATAATGATAGCTATAATAATTGTGACAAAAATTAATTGGTCAATGTTATTTTTTAAAAAAAAATAACTTCTGTGTCTTTTTTTTTATGTATGATATTTCAGATCTCATATCATGAAAAAAAATATATGAAACCACACGTTGACAAGACAGGTAGAAAAATTGTGCCAAATTATCTACAATAATAAAATAAAAAATTGCCCCGCGTTTTGCCACAGCCGACACCAAATTTTTTAACATGTAACAAGATTGTTAATGGTCCTAAATTTTTATATATATTATTTTAAGGACTTTTTCCTTATAAAGTAGGAGAGACTAATTATATATTGTTATATTTTTTTTTCATGTTAATGTCTTAAAATATATATAAAAAATTGAACTTACTTTTCTTTATAAATCTCACATTAATTTAATCTCAGTGCTCTAAATTGTTTTTAATATAATAATATGAAGAAAAAATCTGAAAAAAAAACTTTCATAAATTTTAGCAGTTATATTTTTGCTAACTGTCAAATAAATTATTCGTCAAATAGTTAAAACATGCCCAACAAATAATTAATATGTTGCAGGCAATAAATAATATATCTTTAGCCAATTTGATCAATTGCGGTTTTGCTATCTACCAATTAAATTATTACCAAAATAGTTAAAACAAAACCACCAATCAAATTGTTTGGTGCATAAAACAAATCACTCATCTCTGCTAAAATTCAATGATTTTTATTTTACTATTTGCTAATTAAAAAATTCATGAAACAAATAAAATATACACAACAATCAATCAGTATGTTACACGGAGCACGTGGCTCATTTTAACAGAATTTTTTTCGATTCCAATTGTACAATCTACCGATGAAATAATTATCAAAACAGTTTTAACCGTAGCATCATTCAATCACTTTTAGGTGGAAACAAAACCATTTATAACAGATTCTATTAATTACAATTTTACTAATTAAATTTTAAAATAACAAATTACAACACATATAAAATCAATCAATTTTCTACATAAAAAAAGCTCAGATAAGGCATTCAAAATAATGATAATGATTGTTTTATTTTTTTATATATAAATATGTGAGACTAATTATATATTTTAATATTTATTTAATATTAGCGTCTAAAAAAAATATATAGAAAAAAAATGACCTAGGAGTTTTTTTGAAGAAAAAAAAATAATATTATTATGAAATACTTTCAATATAATAATATGATGAATAAATCTTATAAAATAAAAAAAATAATTTTCACTTTTAATTTTAATTTTGTCCTTTTTTTTTGTTTAAGTTTATTTCTTAGAAAATTTTGATTCTTGGATTTTAGGTTGTTTTTGTAAAAACAAAAATTACAATATTTTTATATATAATATTTCAGATCTAATATTACTGGGAAAAAAAACAACTCATAAACAAAATGAGTAGACAAATTTACCAAAGTTATCTACAATTAAAAAATATACGAACCACTTCCCTCTGCGTTTTGATTATACTATTCCTTTTAGGATGATAAAAAAACACATTTCTAACAGATTTTATCTATTATAATTTTATTAATTACATATTAAAATAACTAATTATAATATATAAAAAATAAATCACCTCGTGCTTACAAAACTGCCATTTAAAACAGTAAAAACCCGCCCAGCCTAACTCAGTCCTCCATTTCTAAAACCCGTAAAAAGTAAAAACACTCCTCGTCCTGGCCCCTTTCACTCAATTTCCTCTCTTCGACCTGCCGTAGCCCTAAGCCACTGCAATGACATCCACCACCATGGGTCCTCCTCCTCCTAGAAACACCCAACCCACCGCCTCAAACGAAGCTGTCTCCACCACAGAACCCGAATCCGATCCCGAATCTAAAACTTCAGTTGTCGACGATCCACAGGAAATCTCCTCAACAACAACAGCTGCAATACCCTCCATGGGGCCACCACCTCCCACGAACCCTATTCCCACCCCACCAGAAGCTTCCACAGAGCAAGAAAAAGAAAAATCAAAGGTTCCGTCGGTGCCGTACACAATTCCTGAATGGAGTGGGCCACCTTGCCATAAATTCTCCCTCGAGATTCTCAAAGATGGCTCCATTATCGACCAATTCGAAGTGTAAGTCTTGTTATGTCTTCGTTTTTTGGTTCTAATTGTTATCAATTAATGACAGTGTTAATGGCCTTTTTTGGTTCAGCTGTGAGAAAGGGGCTTACATGTTTGGCCGTGTAGAGCTCTGTGATTTCATTCTCGAACACCCTACCATATCTCGCTTCCATGCTGGTATTTTCTGTGCTCTTTCTCTCTAATTCTGGATGTTGAGAATTGTTTGATGAAATTAAACTTAGCTAAAAATTGTGATTATGTATATTGTAGCATGTGCTATATTAATGGGATTAGTACTTTCGAAACATTTGACTGTCCCATAAATGTCTAGATGAGCCAAAAAAAAAGCCGTGAACTTGGTTGCTGACAGGAACTTTTCTGTTTCTATTGGTATTTAGCTAACCTCCTCCACTTTTCTAGCATGGAGAGCCGTGTTTCACCCTAGCTGAATGCAATTAGTAACTCGCTGTGTTTTTACAACCTGCCGCTAATTTCCCATTCCCATATCTGCAAGCTGCTCGATGATTGTAGTTGTTATGCTTTCTCTTGGGAGACTGCTATTGGTGAAAGTATGATAAATATCTTCCTAGTAGTACTATTTTCCTTCCGGCCAAGTGCATTGTTGTTTGACATGAAGATTATGCACGTGGATTATTTTGCATCTGTAATATGCACAACATTTGTGAAGCTTATTTTCTCAGAGAATTATATTGATTTTCTTTTTGTTTGTAGTGGTGTAATGACAGTGATTATCTTCAGCACTCCATGTCATAGAACCTGTTCATCAATAGATGCATTACAAACTCTCATTCATTGGGACTTCAAACATAGAGTTGTTGAAAGTTTCCTTAATTGTAGATGCTGGGGTCATTATTTAACAAGTTGCTTCCCTTTGCTAGTTCTCCAGTTCAAAAGAAATGGAGATGCGTATCTTTATGATCTCGGCAGCACTCATGGCACCTTTGTTAACAAGAGTCAGGTAAGCATTAATTATGCTATGCCTCTTATATTTAAAATAAATGCATGCTTGAAGGTCTGATGTAAGTGATACATTGATATTGTCAATGGAATTTGCGGTGTGTGGTTCATCACATGCTAACTGATATATACCTAGCTATATAAGTCATTTATTTACATAGAAGCCTTCAATTTATGGTTTGTTTGAATGATATTTTTGAATTAAAAGAGTATCTGGTCGGGTATGTGGGACGTGTTCAATTCCAAGTAAACCCATTGTGAATTATTGCTTACTTGATACCAAGGAAATCATCAAGGACTGAAACATAAGCACAAAGCAAAAGGACAGGTAGATCCAAGTTAAGAAACTTGGTGGAAATGTAATGCACTTTAAATCAGACATGAGGTCTAGTTCATGTCATGGAAAATGTCCTGGATCCCGAGGAAGAAATTAAAAGAAAAGCAAACTAAAATGTTTGTTTAGAGAAACTTTCCAAGAATTAATTGATTTTATAGAAGCTAAAGGTTATAGGGTACAAAATAAATGCTAGCCTCCTATTTGTACAATCACAATCTAGTTTCAAGAGGCAGAAAATATATTGCATTATGGAATCTGATTACACTAATTGCTTAAACAAAAGAAATCCTAACAAAATAAGAAATAATCTGCATTGATCTACTACATTGGATGCCCTAAACACTAGTGCCTTATTGGAAACAGATTCCACTTCTGAACAATCATAAATAGCAGCCAACCATCATTTTTTCCATGTTAACACAGTCTTGCAGTCAGAAGAATTTTTTCTTGTCATGTCTGATCAGATCTAGAATATGCTAAAGGAACAAATCCTTCCTTGATAGGAAAATCCAAGTCTAATTGGCATCACTATCATCATTCTGATCGACCCTGTAACATGAATTGCATATTTATTAGCAACTATCTGGTAGACAAAAGCCTTGCTCTCAGGTGGTAAAGGGGTGAGGCGGAGTTAGGGTGGCTTCTTTGTTTGAAATTTGCCTTTGAAAAAGTTTCTGTAGAGTAGGTTTGTATTTTAATGATGTGCTACTGGTTTCTCTTTTTCGTCAATATTTTTTCCTCATTTTCTTAAGTGTTTTTCCCTTACAGTGGGAGATGAATTTTGGTTGCATTCTTAATTGCTTTTCTGTTTTTCAGGTGGAGAAGGGAGTTTATGTGGCATTACATGTTGGTGATGTTATTCGATTTGGACAGTGAGTAACGTTCATACTTGATTCCTTGATTTATCTCATTCTTCCATATCTTTCAAGCCTCTTGCATTAGTTTAGCCCAACACTCTTTTTTTTTTTTTTTATCACCTGGCATCATATCCTGCATAACTTACATCAATGTAACTTGTATATTAAGCCACAATGCATAATACATAAGGGGCCACTGGCCAAAGACTGTAACTTGGATTCATGGTCAAAGCCTTTAACAAGCTTTGTTTCACATATTCCTTGTAATATACATACTGAGATTGTTGCAATCTGTGTCTTGCATTTGGTCTTATATTATGAGTGCTATGTTTGGAAAGGCATGAATTAGGAATGAATGCTTCTGTTTCTACATTGTTGTCCTTGCATATTTCTGATTTTTTTTCCTGTTTTTTCCCTGCACAGTTCATCTCGATTGTATATTTTTCAAGGACCACCTGACTTGATGCCACCAGTAAGATTGCTGTCACCATATACACGCATATAAGTGCTTGATTGATGTCTGAGATTTTGTGTGCTTGGACAGTACTTCTTGTTTCTTTCCTCTTTTCAAGGACCACATAACATATGCACACTTCGTCATAATTTCAAAATGTTCTATAAATTGTTCTTGTGATGTTGACATGTATGCTGGTTCACCAGGTTTTAAAAAGAACAAACAATGCTAAGACTTTTTAGTTTGTGAGATTAAATTAATTTTATGTTACAGGTATACCTCTGCTGTAGATGTAGTTCTATTTCTCTTGCATGGATTTGTTAGTAGCCTGTTCATCCAGTTATGTTATCTTTGCTTAAACATCAGGGATGCATCATATGTTATAATGTATCACATGTTGTAGGAAGCTGACAGGAAAATTCATAGAAATGCTAAGATCCGGCAAGAGATGCAAGATCAGGAAGCATCACTTCAACGAGCAAGGTTGGAAGCATCTCTTGCTGATGGTGTCTCATGGGGCATGGGAGAAGATGCTATTCAAGAAGTTGAGGTTAGTGTCACTCAATATTTTTCTGGATGCAATCTTGTGAGAATTATTAGTGGACTTTTCACGACTTTTCTGCTGTCAACATATTTCCATAAACTGCTTTGCAAAAAATATGGTAATATGAGATTATGTTTGTGTACCCTTTTACGCGAGGAGGATTTCTTAAACTATTATTTGTTTTATATGAAGTATGCATGTTGGACAACAGTACTGTTTGTTTATAGTTGTTTACACTGTCATTCTTACCTCGTTTTCTGCTTATACAGAATTCGTCCAATTTTAGTAATCCAAAAAAAAGAAAAAGGATAATTCATTATGAATAGTTGTTTCTGTCTCAACTAGGAACTTGAAGACTAACATATGTACTGTCAAATTTACCTTTGTTAATCAAAATTTCTCTATAAATCCTAAATTACACTTTTCCTGTGAAGTTGAAAGCTGGTGATCATCTTCTCGGTTTGTCTTTTTGGATATCTAGGATGATTGTGATGAAGTAACATGGCAAACCTACAAAGGACAGCTTACAGAGAAGCAGGAGAAAACCCGTGATAAAGTATTAAAACGCACAGAAAAGGTAAGCTGTTTTGATTTTTGTACAATGAGATCCTTATTCTAGATATGTAATATCTGATTAATGATTATTAGCTTACCTTGAACATGAAACTAATCTGTTTCCACCATTTTGTAAACCTCCTTCAGATTTATTTCTAGCTTCTCTTAAAATGTTTTTGTTACCTTTAGACCACTTGACATACTATTTTTGAGATGACCCCTTTAATTTTTTTTCTTTCCTTTTACTGTCCTGCCTTTCAGTTTTTGTGGTATTAGAAGTGCTAACTGTAAATGGTTTGTATGCATCATGCTTTATTGATTGGAGAAGAGAAACCTTCATTTTTGCATGTTAACTGTTTTTGTTGCATTTTCTTAGTCTTTTGAATATGTAGAGATTCTGCCTCTCCCTCGTTCCTCATGTTAGTTTTAGTGCTCATTTTGCTTATTCAATTGAATTCTGGCTGTAGATTGCTCATATGAAGAAGGAAATAGATGCCATTCGTGCTAAAGACATTGCACAAGGTGGATTAACACAAGGTCAGCAAACTCAGATTGCACGCAATGAACAAAGAATAACACAGGTAAAAATCTATGAAGATAAATGTAAGCTGGTCTTTTCTCCCTACATGTGCTGTGATTACACTTTCTTATGATAGAAAGCAAAATCTCTATTGAATTTCTCCCCACCCTTATGGTATATTCTCACACATCTTTTGTCAGCTAATGGAAGAACTGGAAAACTTGGAAGAGACTCTTAATGAGAGTATCCGAGAAAGTTTAGGGGCACGTTCTGGAAGGATATCTCGTGGTAAAGGAAAAGGAACAGGAGAAGACGAGGAGGATTTTTCAAGGTACATTACCTTGCAGAATTCTCTCCAAACCAAAAACTGGAACTTCCATCAAATAAGAAAATAAAAATGGCATACCATGATTTATAAAAAGTGGCCTGATATTTTTTTATAAACCATAGTAATGATTTTGCATGATTGGTCATCCAGTCATCTCTTTTCTTTTTCTTTCCTTCCTTTTTTTCCCTCATAGAAATCATGATCATGCAAATTGTATAACTAATGCTTATTTTACTTCATTTAGTGATGATGATGAATTCTATGACCGTACAAAGAAACCATCAGTGCAAAAGGCTGGTGAAAACCAATCTGTTGAAACTGCTGATACTCTTCTTGACAAGAGAGATGCTATAATGAAACAAATGGAAGAAAAAAAAGAAGTGCTTTTGATCGAGAAGAGTAAAATGGCATCAGAAACTGCAGTTGAGAATGTAGCTGGAGATGCACTTGATACCTACATGTCAGGGTTATCGTCTCAGCTAGGTAGGGTATAAACTACCTATATTTATGCCATATTATATGCCTGAGAAACATTTTTTCCCCTATATGGTTATCGTTCCCTTCTCAATTATCAGTGCTACTGCTGTGTCCTGTGCTGTGCGTGTGTGATTAGCAATTGCTTGAGAAGTATTTTTTCATTGCTTCATTAGTTGCTTATTTCTTGATTTGCTTGGCAGTGCTGGATAAAACTGCGCAACTTGAAAAGGAACTATCTTCTATACAATCTGAACTAGACAGGACTTTGTTCCTATTAAAGATTGCTGACCCATCAGGAGATGCTGCTCGGAAAAGGGATTCAAAAGTGCAGGATATGAAACCTGACAAAGCAAAGGTGCCTGTTTCTGCCACTAAAAGCCAACCACCCAAAGAACCCAAGAAAATTAGTAATTTGGGAAAACAGACCAATGTCTCCATGCAGAAAAAGAAAGCTGAAGATACTGTGGTTGCTGAAATAGAATCAAATGACTCTGCAGAAACTGTCAATAATGTTACTGATGCACCTGATGATAAACCTACTGTTTATACTGCTGTAAAACCCCAATGGCTAGGTGCCATAGACAACAGGAAAATGGAAGGGACCCAACAAGAAGAGGTGCTGGTCATGGATGAGTCTGATCACTTTGTAGATTATAAAGATAGACAGAAAATCCTGAGTAGTGTTGATGGTGCAGAGGTTAACGTGGATTCAGAGATTGAAAGTGCTGCTCCTGGTCTGATAATAAGGAAACGGAAGGGAGCAGAGGGGCCTGGAGCTAATGACAATGAAGCTCCTGAACAGCTGACATCATCATCTGTTGGAGCAGAGTTCTTGGCAGAAGATGCTGTTGCACTGTTATTGAAACATAAAAGAGGTTACCATGCAGAAGATGAAGAAGCAGATCATCAAAGCCAAGAGATATCAGGCACAAATCAACGAGGCAAGGAAAAGAAAAGGACGAAAAGAGTGCTGGGCCCAGAGAAACCCTCGTTTCTCAATAGCAACCCAGACTATGAAACCTGGGTGCCACCTGAAGGTAAAAGCTCTCTCTGAAAACCTTGAGTTTGGTTGTAAAACCATAATTAACATCAATTGAAAGTTCGGTATCCTTCTCATGTCTTATAACTTCTATACCCCATGCAGGCCAATCAGGTGATGGACGAACCTCTCTAAATGATCGTTATGGATACTGAGCCTGATATTCCAAGTAGTTTCCTATGTTTGAACTCACCAGCTTCTCGGAGAAATGGTTCAAGAGACTGACGCAAACTTAGACCCTAGACCTTAGTGATGAACGAATCCGTCTCTTCTCATACTTTATGGCGTGCCCCAAAACTTATGCTTGAAGGCCATTTTCAATCAGACGGACAATGGTGGCTGAAGCCCTTTCATTGTGATTTGGTTTCTTCAATTTTGCAAGGCATCCAAGGACGGAGATGATCTCTGGGGTTGATTTCAAAATGGAGATATAAAAGGTTGTGAATCGTGTATAGCAGCTAAAAGACAAAAGTTTGTATTCCTGACTACAGCAAAACTCTGTAACGAGTTATCGGAAGGAAAAAGGTAACGAGTCTCCTGGTGTTGCAGGGCATTGATCAAAGTCACCGGTGCACCATTCGTCACAATTAAAATCTGTTTTTCAATTTAAATGATTGAATGCTTATAATTTGGAACTTGATCAGTAGATGTCTGCCTATTTATATCTTCTTTTTGTTAATTTTGACTTTAAAAGATACGATACGAAGGGACACATGTTAGTGTTTTTACTGGTGCCAATTAAAAAATATTGATCAAGAATTAAAAGAAAAGCAAAAACAATGTTAGAGTTTCGCTAATCATTATCTTATTTCCCTTTAATTATCTGTTTTTTTTATTGAATCCATTCTATATTCTACTTTCATCAAATAAAGTTTTAAATTGTAGTAAAAAGGCAATTAAAAGAGAGGGATAACAGTGTAAAAGATGAATAAAACTACTGCAATCTCAGTTTTTTGAATTTTGGTTTTGGTTTAAATGTTTATTTTATTTATTTATTCAGTTTTTATTTGAGAGAGGAGATAAACTCATTGAAAAACAATGAAAGAGAACATTGTTGGTTGATCATATTTCAATTGTAAAAAAATATATTATCTTTTTATTCAAAGAGAAGTTTTATTCATGTTATTTTAGATTTTTATCTTGTCAGAGAGTGGATTGCAATTGAGATTTATTTTCCTGATTTGATATTATGTTTTTAGAGCAATTTATGGCTGTTTTGAGTTGGTAGATTGATTTAATGACATAATAAAGATGTTTATTTGGTGTTTTATGTAAAAATATATTGAAAAATGACTTTTTTTAATTCAACCCACAGCAACATGCAGGTCAATTATACAAGCATGCAACTACAAAAATCAAAACCCCAGTCATGTCTTCGTCGCAAGGGTTTCTAGTGCCAAGAAACTGGTTAAGATAAACAGAAAAAAATATAAATGCTCGTCAAACTCCACCATGATGGAATTACCTTCACAACAAAATCTAAAAGACGAGTTTTCAGATACGAATGGAGAATATAAACGACTTCGTCTGAATCATAAATTGACTAACTTTTACCAGACGAACTTTTGAGGTTAGCATCAAATGGTAGATTACAAAACCACTCTGTTTTTTGTTGAGATATTTCTTGTGCATCTGCTTCATTTCTGTACACCCGAAAACCAATTTTAGTATGTCAACAAAATCCTTCATCCCAAGTTGCCAGCCATTACATAGAAAGTTAGAAACTTCACATTACATTTTCAGTGTAGGTGACAGGGATCAATGGCGGTATAATAACATGCCACTCTCTCTCTCTCTCTCTCTCTCTCTCTCTCTCTCTCTCTCCCCCCATTCCTTGAGTAGAGGGATGTTTCAAAATCATGAAGCTCTGCGTCATTCTCAAAAATCATTGAAGCCCCCATGTCTAAGCCCCTATAATCTTTGCTATCTCTTCACTCATTCTTTGTTCAAAGCAAGAACCCCAGAGAAGCCTATACCACCACAGAATATCCGTGCTTGGTATACAGCACCATTCAGAGACGAGTCAACGGAAAAGAGACTGATCGAAGATCTCCCATGCTTGACGACATCTTTCAAGATATTATGTACAATAGTGAGGCTAGTCTCTTGCAGGAAGTTTTCATTAGATCACACCTTTCCATAATCATGCTTGACAAGAAACAAAGAATGGATGACACCCATTAACGATTGGTGTCATGTTAGTGTAGCAATGAGAGGACCCGTTGCACTGAATCAGTTGAAGAAATAAGGTGATTCCAACACTTGCCTCAACTCAAAGTCTCCCCATTCAGGCAAAGGCGGAAAACGACAGTGTAGGAAAGGATTTTTCGAAGCTCTCCAACAACTGCATACAAAAGAGAAGGTATAAATGATGTACTTGACCCAACACAATTATTTGAAATGCGAATTCAAATATCAGCATTTTTTTTTATCCCAAAACACAGTTGAAACTGCGGTTGAGATCAAATTATAAAGGATGTTTTAATTAACTGCAGCAAACGTTGTTTGTTTAAACATAATGTCATATATCTTTTCATCCTTTTCTCCGCACCAAAACAATCACAGTTGATAAAAAAAATTAACTTGCGACTTGTCAGCTCTACCAAACAAACTTCAAAAACATTGTATTGGGGGGCTTTTCCCATGCACAAATCTATAATGATGCTAGGCAATGGATGGGCCATGTATCTTTCCAATCTGTAGAGCAGTATAGCAGTGCTAATACTTACATTTTTTAATATAGGTGTTTCATAGAGTTCAACAAACTTTTCCCTCAGTATCCTGTTCATTTCATCCACGTCACATGCATGCGTCCAATATGAATCGTGAACTCCTGTAATGGTATGCCATATACAGTAATAAGAAATAAAAACTAGGAATAGGACAACATTTAAGACAAGATCCAGTTACAAGTGAATAAAACCTGCAAATTTTAAGCCTGCCCTTTTGCAGGCAACTGCAGTCATCATCATATGAGAGCCATCAAGGGAATGAACAAAATTTGGTGGGAAAGCTGTTCTCTGTCGTTTGACCATAACCTGTAACAGTAAAAGAACCACAAGAGTTTAGATCCAAGACCCGGAAGGTTCATCAGTTTCCCCTTTCTTTTAGTATTTCGGTCAGTCCAGACTGAACTAAAAAAAACTAAAGCTGGGAAATTTAGCTGGACAAAAAACTAAGGCACCCGCTAAAGTCTACTAGAAATCCTGTTTCCATGGACACTGGTTCGGAATATTAGGAAACAGTTTACAGAATGTAACCATGTAAGATAATTATGATCCTTGAACAATATTTTCAGACCTTTCACAGTTAGATGCGCTACCAACATCATAGCACAGACTCACAAGTCACAGTAAATAATATGGAATCTCTATTAACTAGAGCATAAACCAGAAACATTACCTTGTCAGTTTCCTTTTGTAGTGTTAAAAACTGTAAGGAAGTTTTGATCTGCAACAATTGTATGAAAGGAAGATATGAGAATTCAAAATGCCATTGATATGAACGTAACAAAATGCCAATCAATTTCTTTTCTTTTTTTTTTGTTTTTGTTTTTTTCTACCAAGTACAATTAATGATCTACTATGCTTCTGCAAATGTTATAGAACTCACAACACGCCTCCCTAATTTACGATAAGGTTGTATGACAGGAAGTCCTAGTGGAGTTGTCCATCGCACTGGCTCATTTTCAGATGCAATAATCTGGTCATATGAAACAGTCAACAGTCATATGGACAACAAAAAATAAGGTAAACAGAATGTCAGTTGTCGGTATAGAAACAATAATAAAAAAAAATCAAAACAAAGGAAAAAACAAACAAATAGATGAGACAGAATCACCTTTGCACATTCCCCAAGCCAGTTCATGATACTTCGTGCAGCTTCAAACATCTCTCCTAAAGCAGTTAAGGTCACCTGATA
Organism: Salix viminalis; assembly: GCA_029228465.1. Taxonomy (NCBI): domain Eukaryota; kingdom Viridiplantae; phylum Streptophyta; class Magnoliopsida; order Malpighiales; family Salicaceae; genus Salix; species Salix viminalis. The sequence continues at coordinate 5,892,759 of CM055429.1, read as the reverse complement.
AAGCAATAAAATAATGTCAGTGACCTGTTTTATGAAAGCGTGAGGCCAAGGAATTATCAATCCTCCTTGTCAGGATGCTCCTTTCACACCTTTGCAGCATAGCAAGAACAACCAAAGATCTCTGAATTGTCTGTGAGACCACGTTCCTTTAACCTCCTTTTGATTTGGTCTCTAGCACCAATGTAAGTCACACCATACACAGATGTCATCACTGTCTGCTTCACCAATTTCCTATCCACCTAGATGGTGTCAAATTACTATTAGTATGAAAGCATAAGAATGTGCGCTCTATGAAAAGTACACCCTATTCCTTGAATGAGATGGAAAAAAAGAAGGAAAGCACGGTACACTTTTGACCCAGTTGTAACCAGACCATCTCTTAGTGACAGAAGACCACTGTAATTGAGAATGAAAGCATGCGGAAAACCTGACTGATTAATAATCTTGCATGCAAAGCATCAGGAAAAACTTCTGGATCTTCCTGTGCATCCCTCCGCATGATGTCAAGTACTCTGCATCACAAAAGTTCACATTCACCACATTCTTTTTGCAGATATCTGCTTGCTTCACAACCAGCAATGCATGATCACAAAAAGAGGATGGAAAAAGAAAGATTCTTGCAAGGGCTATACAAATTTGGCTCCAACCAAACACATCCAGTGGATACTATAGGAATTTGACTTTTGTCCATGAACGGCTAACATATGGGTCTGGTCATAGGCCATGAAATGAGTACTTAGCTGATTGAAGTTGTTCTTTTATTGAATTGAAACAAATTAGGAGTTCCTAATTTAAACAGAAACTTTGATCTTTGATTGGATGTTACTTCTTAATTACATATACCTCCATTTCCAAGAACGCCAGAAAACTAAGCCAGTGAAATATATTCTTCTTTGGCTTTGAGACAGCAGCACTTATTGCAGAATTTAAACGTATAAATACATGCTGGTGTGTTGCAAAAAAAGCTCCCAGTTAGGAGGCGTTTTGGCTTATATTTTGTGGCTGTCCTCTCAAGAGTTGGTCAGAAGTCTAAAATTCAGATTATGTCTTCTTGTGATTAAATGAAACTTCAGATTTAAAAAGAGCATCCCTTAATTAAGCCAACTACCCAAGAGTTGCCTCAATTTTCAGCATAATTTTTAGTTTTTCAAATCTCTGGATTTTCAAGCTTTAGATCTAATCCTTAAATCAGTGGAGTAGAAAACCAACATCTCCATTGATTTGCTTCAACAAAAGCACATCTGAGCTTCAATCTTTTCAACTGTATCACGAGAAAACCACTTACCTAGTAGCTATTCCTGAGTAGACATCCGTGGGCTTCTCTCCAGCAACTAGATTAACAGCAGCTGCTCCCAACTGTTCAAGATTCCAATGATTTAATAACAAGGGGGTTCAAAGTAGAATCACAGGCATTTTTTTTCCAAAAAAAAAGAAGTTCAAAAAACATAAGTTTGCATAAAAAGGCAACTTGAATTCAACAAGGATTGGCATCAGCATATGAAAATCAGACAAACACATTGCGGGTATAGGGGTTTTGTATATCAGCAGCAATCATACAGAAAAGTAAAACTTAATACCATCTTCCTACCTTGTCTCTTCCAAGCGCAGCATAGTGTTGCAGACCATTGCAGGAACCATCCTACAGAGAACCATAACAGGGAAGGGGTACCTCAGAAGGCAGCACAAGTTATGACAGAATACAGAAATATCAAGGTGAAATAAATTACTAGGCCAGAAGGGCAAACACAAGCCCAGGGAAAACAAAGAGAACAGTCTGGCATTAGTATTTAAGTTGATTGTCTCACATAGTTTGACTTTTTTTGAGCAATAGTGCCAAAAGAAGCCACCTAAGCTTATCATTTTATTCATTTTCCAAAAGCAATTGGAGCAAGGTACAACAACAAAGAACCTTACTCTCCTTTTTCCATTCATCTTCCTAATACCCCTGCTTCTCTCAATTCATTCCCTATAATTTCAGTAAGATTGTGCTCAACTGAGTAGGATGCTTTATAATCCTTCCTAATTTGTCTACAAGAAGTTCATATGAGTACAAAGCAATGACATTGATAAGATATACCTGATGAATAGGAATATGTGAAAGGTATGTTTCTGGAGAGGAGCTTCTCAAAGCTTCAGTGAGGTTAATGCACACAGCCAAGCACTGAAACGGATCTTCTGCATGCAACCACCAACGCTTTCCTTCAAGTGGTTTGTCCGCAGAATCAATTATATCATCAAGGTGATTTTCAGTAAAAGCTATTCGTCCCTCGTGAGATAACTTGTCTACACCACAAGCAAACAGATTTGCAAGGTGTATCTTCAGCCAGCGTAAGCCTGACTTTCCAAGAGGGCGTCCCTCAGCAAACTCCAAAATCCCTCGGCACAAATCTGAGCCGAGATGGTTTAAATAAGGGTGCATGGGGTATGCACGGCCACGAAAGTCAAGATTGTGTGGATAATAGAAACCTTCTTCATTTTTCATCTTTCGTGCTACCTGGAGCCCATTAAGAACATTGGCATAAACCCCCAAGGAAATTGAAAGTGTACTATCTAAAATAAAGTCAAACAAATCTTACAGCAATTTTAAGTTCAGTGTCGCAACGCCGTGAATGTCTTTCCCTGTTCTCTTTTTTCACACTTTCGAGCTTCCACTTCCACTTCTTTAGCAGTGCTTCATCTTCTGTTTCTGGCTTCTCAGGTAAAGGAACCTGAAATGAAGCCATTAAATGAGAAAGGTTTTCTAATGGCTACAGAAATCATAATCAACTCTTAGAACACAAAGAAAAGGTAAAAGAGTTACTAAAAAATACCGGAGTTACTAGGGGGGAAATTAGAAAGGATACTCACATCACTGCGGTCTACCAAATCAGCAAGACGACCTCCATTATTCCATATTCTATCAACAACACTAAGTACCCTCTTATTTACCCTCCATTTGGTATTTCCTAATGTATCCAGGGCCTGGAAAACTCATTCAAACAAAAGATTAGCTTCTGGAAAATTCTATACACATGTGATAGCACGTACACAGTTCTCAGTTTTCACATGTTAGTACCATATAAGATTTTGTTCAAACACAATATGCAGCAGTAACCATGCAAAGCATCTAATATGTACAGACCTCAAAAACTAGCTGTAGCTGCTTCTTAGGTGTCCTCTTAATTGCTTCACGTTGCTGTTTAGCACCATGTATCCGCATGACATAGGATGGTAAGAACAGGTGTGCACCTTTATCATAACTGCAAAGGGCATGAAGGTTATGGTTGACACAAGTAAAAGAGAGTTAAATATCACACGCTATTACACCATTATGTAAGAAGTGCATAGAACTTGAAAAATGCTACTTAAATGCAAGGTCCTTCTTTATTCCTAGAAGCAAATAGTGGTGTTAAGAGTAGCAATAACTACATGGGAACAAAAATCCAGCCTCAGTCAAAAATATCCAGATTGAAGTAACATCTGTGAGGAACCTCTAAGAAACATATGTATCTTCCAGATTTGTATAGGAGGATCTAAAACTAATTACAGTGGGGCTATGCTTATGTGCCTCCAGCGATGGTTTTGGCCTGATGCTCGATCTAATCAAATGGAAGTTATTCAGAGTGCAATCTCTGGTAATAATTTGTCTTTGCCTTTTGTTAATTGACAGTTCATCCTGGAATCCAGTCCTAATGGATACAACGAAAAGTGCTAGGGATCTTATCAGATTTAAAGGCGACAAGTTGAATGGCACAAGCTGCTCTAGAGGCCTCTTCATATTCCAAAGCAATGTGTACTTTTTCCAATGAGGATTGATCACCTATACATTTCCTCATATAAACCAAAAATATTTGGCAACTGGTTCTTTCCTTATATGATTACCAGGCTAATGGTGATTGGTGATCGAGATAAAGAATACCAGTGGGCCAAAAAGTATCCATGGAAGAATTTTCAGGCCATTTTGTTGCATATTGATTTGTGTGCATACATCTATTTGGTTTGGAAAGCAAGAGATCACATGATTCACAACAATGCAGATGAGCAGCAGTTCATATTTTGAAGTCTATTATTCAATCTGTGCAGTCCAGATCCAAAAGAACAAAGGACCCAAAAGCTCTTGAAGACCTGAATGGATCATGATTTGACAACTTTGGAACTACTGTAGCTAACTTTAGCTGTTAGTTTCTTTGTTGTTTTTCAGCTAGTTCAGTTTTCCTTGAGCTTTTGGTGACTCAGGACATTCCCTGTTTAGTTGCTTTTGATCAGTAAAATTCTCATTTATCAGAAGACAAATTCATTTGATAGTGGATAAAATGGACACCAATCAAAAGGTAATATGACATGGTGCCTTATTTACACACACAAATATAGTGAGAGATAGGGAGGGAAGGAGAGTGTCAGAAAGGAGAAAGTTTAGAATATCAAGATATTTATCCCTATGAACCCAATGTTGACCTATTACTGACACACTCCTCGCACCATAAAACCAAACACTTCATTAGTCCAAGCTAACGAAATGGTTTTGCATATTGACAGCCAAGATCATCAGAATAATTTTTCATATTACATTTATATAAACAACCAATCTTGAGTGCGAATTGACCATCATTAAGTAAACAGATCACTCATGTTTCCGCAATAATATTTAATGAAAGTGATCTACTGATTTTTAACTGTTTACTAACTGCTTTTCCTTCTTTATCCTTATCCATGGACCTTCCTTCATCTTTGTCTTCTTACAAATTTGTTTTACAATAAAATCAGCCTACATAAAAAAAAAAAACTTGCCACACTCCATGAAAAACATATCCTAACCACCTCAGAAAACAAAAGAGTTCAAACAACTCAGTTTGACTGCAGAGATCCATCTGTGCCGTTTCTCTCATGAAATCATCTGTCATCTCCATGCTCTTCTGGCAATTTGAATTAAATAATGTTTTCCTACGTATGGCTCATTTACAAGTCATCTCCTGAACTTTAAGCACTTCAATTGAGTTCTCCATGTACTATCCTAATCTTAAATTAATTCCATATCTGACTTCACATAAAAACAACAATTAGACACTGTAACTTTTCTTGTACTGGAATCATCCACCACAGAATCCTTGTAGAAAACATAGTACCTTTCCTTTTTCTATATTTTATCTCTAACTGTCAATCATTCTTTACTGGAAGCATACCTTTCCCTTTAACATGAATAAACATTTACAGTAAAGAATTCCATATCAATCTCTAAAATTTGGTGTCTGGCAATAATGTTAATTTTCCCTTCTAAAACTGATAGTAACTTGTAAATGCTCATCAATGTTTTAAAACAGTGTTCTCAATTATCTTGAGAATCCTAGACAAACTCTCCTATCTCATATCTTGTATCTCATATTCACCATTTCAATAAACACATGCAAGACAATTAGTCGTTCTTCAGTGAAAGTTTAGGAAATGGGAAGGCAGGGCTGTGATATATGCTATGCTAATTTGAAATCGGAATTCCAGACTTTAATTCTAGAAATCCATCAATTCATCAATCATACCATTTTAAGAGATTAACTTCACAAAAAAAAACAGAAAACAACTCCAGGCATCAATCAGAACTGAAACAAGATGTGAATATTTTGGAACTTGGAAATTATATCCAACTAGAAAAGATCAGATTAAAGCAAGAAAAACATGGCAAAACTAAAAATATAAAATCAAAAGTTACTGTACCCTCTCCATCGAAGCGGTGGCACCAACATTGGCATATAAGGAATCACCATGTGCCTATCCTGTTTGGAGAAATAACACTTTTATGGCTCCTAGTACAAGATAAAAGAAGAAGAAAAGCATATTTGACATAAAAACCACCAGGGAAATTGTCTTCAGATCATATTTGTTTCAGCCGTAAAATCTAGAAACTACCTATCTGCTTTGAAGTAGATGGCATACCCCAAGCAAATTCAATGTCATAAAGGGCAATTAAATATGAAAACTGGATTTCATTAAGAGAACGAAATATAACAAGGTTACTCACAGTTTGCTCAAGGCCTTTGAGGACTAGAGAGTCACATTGAATAACACCACATTTTCTGGAAGTCTTCCTGTTAAGAAAAGGCCATTGTGTGCATCAGTTTGAAGCAATTACAGGGGAGAAAAAATAAATTGAGCTCGTCAAGTTGACAAAAAATGGCTCTGTACATTTTTTCATATGACACAGTTCTGAACGTGTGTGTACAAATGCAGGTCGAAGATCAGGTGGACTATCAGCCAACTGATTAGGAGGGGGCTGTATATAAGCTGTTTGTAACAGCAGTTCAATTAGACGGCTGCCAACCTGCAAAGTTCAAGGACAGAACCAAATTTGAATATGGTACATTAGTTCAAGAAAAATAGCTTTCACCTATGATTACATGCACCCAAACCTTAGCCTTAGTATCCGTGCTCCATGATTTTGAATCATCATGCCCCTTCATAATCTTCCTCACTGCTGGCAGCTTTTGTTTTTTAATCAAATCGGTAACCTTTTTCCTTAGCATCTCCTGTACCTTCATGACAGCAGGGGTTTCACCTTCTGCACTATTCTTGCCGTTATCAGTGTTTTCCTTTTTCTTCTTTGTTTTCTCCAAGAAATTGTGTATTTTGATCTGTTTATCACAGAAACAGTCACAGATTCAGACCCTCAGCTCAAAAAAAGAGAACAAGGCTGGAGAGTTAGGGGATCCAATATATTGATTAAGAATGGTATTCCTAAATATTTCTACATTGTATAGTTTTTGTTCTTTAAAAAATGAAGGAAGGAACTCCCAGAGTCAGAGGAGACACTGGGGTAAAGTGTCATATGTACCTTTAAAGTCTAAACTAGGTAAAAATCTTAAAAAAAGATTATTGAGCAAAGGCACGAACAAAAACTTCCATAATTGAAATGCTAAAGATAATTGTTGTCTCCAACAGGGATATGCAATAGTACAAATCCATAGTGACATGGAGTGTCCTAACAAAGGGAAGTTGAAATCTCACTCCTATTAGTCCACCATGTTCAGAATTTGAAGAAAGTGTAGCTCAATAAAGAAAGGTGGAATAGAGTGTTCAACTTAACAAGGAACAGAGAATTCAACTTAATAAGGCCCATGACATGAAAAGTGTAATGCATAATGACAAAGTTGAAAAAACTTAGTATCTAAAAGATGTTACATTACACTACATTGCTTTGCCCTGCCTAAATTTAATGTCCTCCCTGGAACTATTAAACATCACAAGAACTTGAATCATGCAGAATCAAAATAAAGGTGAAGGTAAAACTATAGGTATATAGGAAAATAAATTCAGAAAAAACCTCCTTCGACATTGGATACACAAGATTTTACAGACGTAATGGAAAAATCTAATTTTACAGGCATTACTGAGGTTTCATAATCTAAGTTCCATAGCTGATTTTTATCCGATAATTGTAGATGGTAACTCCATCTTTCTTCCAAATTCATCACTTCAAATGAAGTATGTCTAAATGCAATTGTAAGGACCTTTATGTTTCCCCTCATCTTACTATCCTCTGTCTATAAATCAACAGCAACCAGGTTAAAATCACTTACCTCCTGCTCAATTGCATCACCAATCATGCATGAAGCAGCCACAACTCTTGCACATCCATGTTCCCCACTTATCATAACCATTGCTGTGAGCTTATGCATAGTAATAACAGACATCATGTCAGCTGGCAACAGGTCAAAATATGGAGCGTAATCCGGTCTGCTCTTCCCTATTCTAATCGACTCCTGCTCCTTCGCAATTGCATCTCTCAAAGGCTCAAACCAACCAAGAAACAGACCCTTCATATATGGCAAATTAGGAGCCAACTTATGCTCACACATATCCTTTAGAAGTTCCTTATATTCTTTCGCTGCCTGTTCCCATGCTTCAGCCTCAATCTTCACTTGCCTTCTCCTTAAGGCCTTATACTTCCCTGACCCCATTCCACGGTTAGCATGTAGCCTCCTTCTCTTCCTAAAGTCCTTCTCTTTCTCTTCTTCTTTCCTCGTTTCTTGCAACAATTCTTGCACTTCCTCGTCAACAGCCACGTTATCTTCAACGTCTGTTGATGACACAGCCTCAGCTACACTCACATACCCTCTTGGACACAACCCCCTACACATATTCCCATTACTACTATCACCATTTCTCAAAAAAACAAAACTGGGTTTTCCCATGTATTCCTCATGGGTTGATATCTCGCCAATTCGGCGAAAATCCAGCTTTGGACTTGAGTTATTAACTGAATGGAACTTGGGTTTCTCATCAAAGATGGGTTCTTGAGGGGCTCCTAAAAAGCTGTGAGTACTTGGAAATGAAGGGAACTTGAGAGACTTTGTTTGGGGTTTCAAAATGGCTTGTTTTGCAACGTTTCTCCACATTACTGTGGATGGTTTTGAAGGGATCAGGTGTAGAATTGAGGGTTTCTTATCAAAAGCAATCAAAGGATCAATTTTTTTGGTAGAGAATAAATGGGGGTTGGCACTGGACATTAAATATTTATGTAAAGATTTCAAGGAAATGAGAAAACATAAAGATAGAAAAGGAGTTAAAGTGATTGAGAGATGAATTCAAATTTATTGGTAATGGAATTCGAGAAAATTATTGAATTCATAGAGGCGAAGGCATGGTATGGTGGCCGACTTAAACCCTGCTTGAACCTTCTTTGGGGTTTTAGCTAAATCGTCTTGTTTGTTTTTGTCCGTTGAATTCAATTTCGCACTGATTTAAATTGAATTCATATTTTTTTAATAACTTTTTTATTTTAAGAATAAAAATTCATTATTAAAATACCTTTAAAATTAAATTAAATTAGCAATATTAACTGTCTAATTTTTAATTTAAAAACCATTTTCTTAATGTAAAAATAAAATCCAGACTTAAACCTCTGTTTGAAAGAGCTATTGCGGTAGCTTTTCAAAGTGCTTTTCGTGCCGAAATACAGCAAAATGATATTTTTTTTATTTTTTAAAAATCATTTTTGATATCAGCACATCAAAATGATCTAAAAAAAAACCAAAACATATTCATTTAAAATGAAAAAAAATTTGATTTTTTTGGAAACGACGTTTGAAAACGTTGTCCCAAACAGGCACTTAGCAGCTACAAAAACCACATTTTGCCCATCTATCTAGATACTTGGGCTAATATCAAATTACTTTTAGTTGAGTACTACATTTTTTTTTTCTTGATCTCGAAATATTATCTAATATACAGGCAATTATAACCATAGTTAATTTAGGTTCAATTTATTAACATATAGGTCATATGATCAGGATATTTTATAGAATGAAAAGCAAAAAAAATCATAAAGTTCAAGGTCCGATAATCTAATTTCATATGATAAAATAAATAAATAAATAAATAACAAAAGAAACATCGAAGAAAAAAACTCAAGTCAACTCGGGTTCACTTAACTAACTCGTCATTCACGATTCGAGATCAAGATATGAAAAAAAAATATTTTTTTTAAAAAAATGAGCTATAAAAAAAGGGTCTAAGATAAATAAATAAAATATTGAAAAAAAAACTTGAGTCATCTTAGGTTAACTTGATTAAATTGTGACCCAATATAACCTCATAGAAAGGAAAAACATAAAAAAAATTCTAGAAAAAAACACAAAACTAGATAGCCTAATGTAAAAAATTTTAAATTGAAAAAAATATAAAATACCTGGGTTAACTTGACTAACCTGTGATAACCCCATAAAATAAGAAAAATGATAAAAAGAATAATTAAATAATAGAGATCAAAATTTGATAAAAAATAATAATAAATAAAATAAAATAAAATATTAAGAGAGAAGCTTGGAAAAAAAGAAATTAAGAAAAGGATAAAAAAGAAATTAAAATAATGAGTATCAAATTAGAACAACTTTAAATTCCAATGTAGATTTCAAGGAGAGGAAGTGGAAAAGAAGGGGAGGAAAAATAAAATCTCACCACCAAAAAATTCTACTACACATGTCGCCCTATCCTCAACACCACTAATAGATATTTTGGAAAGATAATGTTTGAAGGACACTAGCAATGTCGAGCATGCTTCAAATACTTCTTCTTTTTTTTATTATTTTATTTTTTAAAAGACAAACTTGCCTCTAATTCAAATAGATTATAACAACAAAGTCATTGTGAAAAGACCAAAATACTCTTTAACACCTTCTTTATTTTTTTTGACTTGAAAGACAATGAAGTAATTTTAGTATTTTAAAAAAATGGCACAAGAACCCCTCTTAACCTTTAGCTTTTTGTTTATTTTTTATGGATATTTATGCCATTTAATTGTGAAAAAAATAGTTAATAAACAATACATCATATTAATTTAATAATAAATATGATTTTTAATAAATCTTCTAGAAAAAAACATTTTATCCTTGTAAAAAGGCCATTTAATTTTTGAAATGAAAGGCAAAGATATCATTATATTGTACTAATTCATAGTGCATAGAGCAATGAGTCTAGCTCCATGGTAAAAAATTGATGGAGTTTAATTTTTTTTTTTAATATAAGTTTATCATAGTCTACAACATAACTTCAATTGTCCCTACTCTAACTAATATATATATATGAATTATATTGCTCGTAAGATTCACTCATCAACCAATTTAGGATTATGATGAGTATTTCTATAATTTCAAAAGTTTTTAGGGTTTGGCTATAAATTGTAGATCTTAGGGTGAATTTCTAAAATAAAGTTGGGTGAGCTCCATTGAAATTACTAATTTCTAAGAGGGGTAAAATGGTTTCTTTTTATTTTTCTGTCTCTTAGTATTTTATGTTTTGGTCCTTTGGTATATATATATATATATATGACATTGTAATAATGTGAGTTTAGGTTTTGTGAGTTGTTTTGCCTACTTAAAAAATAGGGATGTTGAGCGTCAAGATAGTAATTTTGAAACTAAAATTTTAATTTATTGGTTTAGAGCAATTAAAGGTTAGAGGACCTAAATTTAATATTTGGAAAATATCGAGCCCCTTTAATTTTCTTCCATTAGGGATCGGGTTGGGCAGGCAAGGAAAATATTAAGGTTTTTTTTTGGTTGCTCATCTATTTATTTTTTAATTCGATCCTTCTATATTTGGTATTTTTAGGAATTACGTTAATGTTTTGCTTTTGTTTTCTTGATATAAGGATCTCGCAATATCGAACAAAAGTTTTGGTGTTTGGTTTGTCCAAATATGATATTATATTGATTTAGAGCAATTGGGACTTAAGGGACCAAATTGTAAACTAAAACCATTACAAAGTCCTAAATCTAATGGCAATGAAGATTGGTTGATGAGTGCAGTGCATATGCTAGTAAGAAAGGAAAGACACAATGCTTTGGCAACGTGTGTGACACTCTTTGTTGGCCAAAATTCCTTCGATATTGGTGTTGAAAGTCTTGTGTTGTTTTATTTTGTATGGGCTAATGCATGTGATGTTAAGCTTAACAGTAGGTCACTTAAGACCTTCTTTTTTCTTTTTTTATCATCCTTGATCAAGAGGTATAGAATATAATTAATAGCAAGTAATATGTTAGAGAGTAAATTAAGGTTTCCCTCTGTCAATATAAAGCTATTAATAACAAAAATATATACAAGATTCGTGACTATTGAGGAATGTGGTTAAAGTTATTTTTGAAAATATTTTTCGTTCAGAAATGCATCAAAATAATGTTTTTTTTTAAAAAAAAATATTTTTGACATTAACACATGAAAATGATCTAAAAACATCAAAAAATTTCAATTTAAAATAGAAATATTACTTACTACTGGTGGGGGATAATAATAGGAGAGGGATATGGTGGAAAAAAGAAAAACATTTTTTTCTTCATATTCAGCAACTGATGATAATATTTTAACATTCAAAAGTTATTTCCAACTTCTTTTCAAAAGAAATAAAATGAAACTGGAATTAAACAGTAATATTATAGAAGATATATTTTGTTTATCCCTTTTCTACAATAAAAAAATAAAAAAAATCAATCTAAAGATCGATTCCATCGAAGAGGAGTGATAATTTAGCTATAGTCTATTTATGATATTAAACATACAACTCATTTACCAAATAATCAATTATAAAACTAAAATATGGATTTTTACTATATAGAGAGCATTGTTCATCCTCTCATGTATTATTGTGGATGGACTATTTAAGATTTTTTTTTCATTTGGTCCTTAAAGTTTTTTTTATTGGGTGATTTTAGTCTTAATTGAAGACCAATTAATTTTGATTTCTTATAAAAGTGTGAGATTAAAAGATGAGGGGATGTAACTAAAAAGAACATTAAATGTGGGTTACATGCTTACAAAAGATATACTTTGGTTCTCAAACTTAAAAAATAACAAAGGTTCTACAATTTTGGTACCTCATTCTTCAAATTAAATTTTGGTATAAGAGTTTGTTTTTATTATTTTTTTAGTCCCTAGTTAAGAAAGAAGAGAGAGGTTACCAAATTGAACTATGAAAAGATAAACATATCTTTGATATCGATTTAGACCACCAACACACAAGATATTTGTGTTATGATTCCATTTATTGAGAGAGGTTCATATTAAGTGTTTCTCTACTTTTATAGTTTGTGGAAAAAAAACATATCTTAGCTCATGTTGATTTTTTATTTTTCTAGGTTGATTTCAGTTTTTAAAATCGTTTTGAGGGTTTTTTTGAGGTCATGAATAAGTTTATCAAAATTTCTAAGATATTTTGGGTCAAAAATAAGTTGTGAAACAATTTTTTTAGGTAAAAGAAACTTAAGCCCTAATTTTCTGGGCACTATAGTAGTTGAGATTTAGAAAAATTAGACATGTCATCTAATTTGTTTTTTTTTTAAAAAAAATAAGGTGAGCGCCTCATCATTCGTCCTGGTTGCAACAAAAAAAATAAAAGGTCTAGCATGTCTACTAGAACAAGCCCGCGTGTGGGCCTTTTCAAAAATGGGCAAGATAGACTCACTTGCATTGTTAGGTCCAAAACCTTTGTTTTTGTTTTCTATTTTTTAATAAGAATTAATAAAAACAATTTATGGCTTTTTTCAAATATTTTTAATTTATATTTAAGGAGTCTCTTTTAAATGACAATTATTGTTTTAGCCATGCATTTAAATTTAAAAAGTTTTTTCTGATTCATCTATAAAATTATCTTTTGTATGGATGAACTCTATTTTTTTAAATAAAATAAAAAACATTTCAGATAATATTTCTAGTACATGCAACCTTGTATTATTTGTTTTCCACTTTTGTTTTATTTAATAAATTTAATTTGTGTCTCTATTTATATTATTGTTTGCTTGAATAAAAAAGGTATTTTAATAAATAAGTTTAGCAAACACAAACGAGTAAATGCCCAATCTTTCAAGATTAAATATCTTGATTTACACATGTCTCTCGATTTTTCAAGTTTTATTTTTGGGTATCGTTAATGACTTTTTATTAATTTGGACACATAATTCTTGATTTGTTTGATTATATGTATGCATAAAATATTTTATTCAAACTAAGATTTTAAAAACTATAGAAATGCATTGAAAACAAATTAGTATATACAATTTTTTATATAGAAAATAAAAATATTTGGAGTGTGGGTCATATAATTAATTAGCATATACTAAAAGAGCTTGTTTTTTTTATTATAACAATGAATAGTGGAAAGCCAAGCCTTTTTTCACTTTAGTCCTTAAAAGATTTTAGTTTTTTAAATTCATCCTTTGACATTGAATTTACAAGGTATAGAACTTCATTATTTATTGCAAATTATTTTTATAGAGTTATGCTAATGTCATAACCTAAATAATGAGTTTTGATGGTTAATCGTGTTGATTTAAGTCTTTTTTTCTTTCTAAACTTCATCATTCAATATAGAGTTGATTATAAGTTGAGATTCAAAAGAGTTTTTTATTTGTTTTCTATAGGATTATCATAGTCTCATGACTAGGGTGATGAATTTTGTTTGTTAGTCAAGTTGACTTGGAGTGTTTTTTTCTTGTTTTTAATTTATTTATTTTTTTTCATCCTTTAATATTAGATTTACTAGGAATTGAACTTTATTTTTTTTTATTTGCTTTCTATGGTGTTATCCCGGATTCTTTACCTATATTTGGTTTGTTAACATGAGTTAACTTAGGTTTTTTTCTCTTAACCATTCAACATTGAGTTTATAAGAATTAGACTTCATAATTTTTTTTATTTGATTCTATGAGGTTAGGTTGGTTGACTCTAGTTTTTTGTTCTTTTTTTAGTTGGATTTTTTAAAATTTTATCCTTTAATATTGGACTGATTGAAAATTAGGATTCATAATTTGTTTTGGTTTGCATTTTATGAGGTTATCTTGGTTTCGTGGGTTTGGTCGGTTGACTCATATGACATTTTATGTCCTATTTTGATTATTGTTTTTAATTTGATTTTTTAACAATAAATTAATTGAAAATTGAATTTAATAATTTATTTTGATTTATTTTATATAAAATTATTTTTATTTTATTATCCATGTTTGATAAGTTACCAGATGATAAGCTATGTTTGGTCTGGTCCTTGAATGCAGGATTCCGACCAAGGAATATGGGGAGAAGCGTGAGCTGATGGGTTTACAAGGGAAAGATAGCGAGGAGTAGGTAATTATTTTTTAAAAGAAAAAGGAGAGCTATCTTATTATATTTTTTTTTATAAAAAAAAGGTTTTTGTTTTTATGTAAAATGATAATCTTTCTAATTTGGAAAAAGAAAAGAAAACGTATTTTCATAAGAAGATTTTAGAAAAATCTTTATTTGGTTTAAATTTTAGAAACTTTACTAATTTAGTAAATTGGCTTTTTTCTACGAGTCAGGTACTAGGCTAGATGGGATAATGAGGAAAAATTAGGGAATGATATCTATAAATTACATCACAATATCCTAGCTCTCAATTTTATTTTATTTTCAAGCATTCTTTTTACAATTTTTTTTTCATTTTGCACTTGATTTTCTTCTCTCTCACTCTCCTTTCTATTTGCTTGAAGTTAAAATAAAACAAGAAAAAACATAAAAAGAAATTAGGAACTGGCCAAATCTTGAAAAATTGGACAAATTCTTATATTTTTCTAAGAAATATTCTTAAAAAATAAAAGTGAAAAACAATTTACGACATAACAGACAGTATATAAGATCCGTGTTTTATGTGATCGGGTTGAAGTTGAACTTCAAAAAAAGAAGGAACAAGACAACTCCAGCAACCTTAATATAATCACAGCTAGCTCAAAAGTTAACAGCCCGTAGGCAACTTAGAGCGACAGATAGGGCACGAGGTGCTCTTCAACAACCACTTGACAATGCAATGAGGATGATAGAGGTGAGAGCAGGTGGTGGCGGCAGCTTCCGATGCGGCGGAGAAATCTTGCAAGCAAATTGCACAGCACGAGGATTCATTCGAGCCCACATTATCCTCGTCAATTTTCACCTTCTTCAAGCATGGAATCGGTGGTCTGCAGCTCTGCAACACATGAAGAAAAGGGTTTTCCACGATATCCCAAGAAATTTTCTTGTCTTCATCGACATGAATTCCAGTCATGACATTGAAATTGACATGGCGGCTTGGTTCTTTTTCGGGTGTGATAACAATGCACACAAATATGTGGTCAGCTTGGCGAGGCAGCGAGTAAGCAACACGAGATACGAGTTCGATCAACTCAGCTTTCACCATCGAAGATAGCCTGGTGCCTATGCTCCTAAGCAAACGCCTGTGTGTGCGTTGTTTCAAGCGGTCCCACACCAATTCCCCGCGCTTTACCAGGAATGAATGTCTAGATTTGACTGGCGATGAGGAGCCATCGCGTGACTCTTTTACAATGATGAATTCCACTGTGATTTCTTTGTCGGCGAATACGCATGAACTGAGAGAGTGTTTTGAGGGAATTCATGATTTTGCTTGAGCTTGTTATTGCTCGAGTTGAAGAGAATATATTTATGTGGTGGATAGTGTCGGGTTAAGGTAGGGTTTTTATATAGATAGGATCCTTTCCAGACAGCTCAAGGATTCGATCCATGTCTGTTTTGAATTCGGAATTCCACAAGCAAGCTGTCCAGAATAGCCGTTACTGCTTAAGCAACTGTATAACCGTTCTCCGGTTCTGCTTTTCCTTTTCAGGCGAGGAAACCCGGTAAAATAAATTAAATATTTCGATTCCAAATCTCAGCCCAATCTATAGTAGTAATTATAATATTGATATTTCTTTTTTGTTTCCTGATTTTACCACTTTGAATTATATCTTAACCTTCCAAAACCCTAAACATGCCAGGTTTAGCTGATTAAAACTATCTAGACCCAGCACGATTCCTTCGGATATAATAAGCATAGGTTTAAGACTTAATCAGGGTGGGAGGGATTAATAATCCCCCAGAAATGGTAATGGCGCTATATATCTTACAATTAACAATCATTTAATACACAATCGAAACTCCACCTGTCAATCTCTCATAATCATGGATCCCTCTTCCTCCCCATGCATTAAACTAAACAAACTAATGTCCAAGTAAATCTCCAAATATGAATCCTAATCTCTTGTCAATAAAGGATTAATTGGAAATGAGAGACAAATCATACATGTGGTCAAGGCACGACACTTGTATCGCTAAACAGAGGTTTTCCGAGTAATCAATAGAACTCTAGCCAACAGAGGTTCAACTTCGACCATCCTATACTGGAGTCGAGCAAATACTTCTTTTTTGGGTTTCTAATTTGGCTGGTAGATCTTCGATTGGAATGATGGCTATGCCATTACAAATAAAGACCAAAAATCAGACTTGATGAACAATCTAGTAGGTAGGTGGCTCAGTCGTAAGAGTTTGGAACTAAGAGGTTTGCTCCCCAATAGTCTCAGGTTCGAGCCCTATAGTTGCTAATATGATAACCATTAAAAGCTTACATGGTTGTTAACTTCAGGACCCGTGGGATTAGTCGAGGTGCACGCAAGTTGATCCGGACACCCATGTTAATAAAAAAAAAATCAGTCATGATATCTCGGGCCTCCGGCATGGCATCAGAAATAACGGTGTCTATCAGCTCCCATACTGTTCTACTACTACCTACTACTCTATTATGAGAAACAAAAGATTACTTGGTTTTCCATTAGAAGCAATGCTGGATTACACAGAATGACAATGGATAAAGCTGTTTGAATGATGCATTGTAAACATTAACAGAAAAAAGGGGGGGCCTCTCCAACTTTTAAAATGTTGTCCTTTAGTTTCTTTTCAGCAATATCCAAACAACTCCACCAACTTTATTCTAGCACATAACAGAAATTACCCGTCACCTATGTTGGTATTAGAGTCACAACAAGTCCTCGCTAGAGCAGAAGACTGATAGCAACTTCTCATTCATTGGCATTTGTGTCCTTCAGAAATCCTCACTATATAAATAACAGCAGAAATTTCTCATTCATTGGCACTTGCATCCTCAGATGAAGCATTTCCTGCATCTGCATGTAAAGAAAAGGATAGTTGAGTTTCCTTCGCCCTTTGAGAGAAGATCAGACTGAGAAAAGAGATCTAACACTGGTGGAAATAGCTTTGTGTAACATAATGATATGATTGAGCATACCTTCGCCATTTGCTGGGGCATAAGGAGACTTCCGGTATCGCGTTTGCTGTTGTGTGGGCTGGAAAACAGAGAGACAATACACAAATAAGCACCCAGTGCAAAATTAGGCTAGCATTACAGAACTAACACAATGGCTAACAGAAAGAAAAAAAAAATGTCCTTCTCACTCATAAATGTAAACTAATACGTGGAAAACCAAAAGCCATTTAGGATGTCTACCAATCTGTATTTTTCTTGAAAGAAACTAAGCGAATAATGGAAGGGAGAAAATCACAAGCTTAACAGGAGTCACTCATTCATGGTTCTTTTAAATTCTCTGTCATAATATCTGCATAATGCCTTGAAGGAAAAATATCTATGTGCTCGATATGTTGACTTTCCCTTTAAATAAATTAAACAATGATTCAAAGAAAACAGCAAAACCATAGTTCAAAGTTATCGAGGAGCTTTGCTTCAAGCAATAAGGAGACGACTTCAGTTCTGTTGATCAGAATAAAATGGATAAATCAAGCTTTTATCTTTGCAACTGCTAAAATAGAAATACTCCAAAAACAATAGGAGTGAAGAGACCTTAATTTTAGTTAGGATACATCCCCCGACTGAAATATCTAACACAATACCTCATCAAGCTTACGATCGTTTCCAGATGATTTTAGAAGCTGGAGATCTTAGAAGTGGCACAAAAAGCCCCCTTTCCACTTTTTAGAATATGTGGATTAAGGTAGATTGTTTGTTTTATCAAGCATCGAATCTGAGGCATTATTTTATCATGGGACCTCACTTTTTCCAGCTAAGAAGTTACTGGGTTTGGAGTCAGATCTTATGGAATGCAATAGAGTGGGGATCTGAAACCCATTAGTGTGAAGCAGAAAGGTTAGTGGGAACATAATCTCCGGAAAATTGTTTTTGGGGGACCACAAATGAGACAGCAATGAGTTGGGAGGGTGATGCCTAAAGATTTATAGATTTGCAAAGGAAATAGCACAGCCAAATCTTTCCACGTGATGACTACTTAAAGGAAATCCTATTGGAACTTTAATGATTGATAAACTCGGTGATGAGAAGCAGTTTACTTCTGTAGGAGCAAATGCATTATCTTCCAAAACCTTATCAAGGAACTACAAAAGGAAATGCTTTAGAAAACAATGGAAGCACCTAAACCAAAAGAGTGAACAATCATTAATAATGTCTAAAATGGTAATAAATCAAGCTGTACCTGCCAATAGTTATTATTGTAAAGAAAATGTGTGCTTTATGCAGTATTGTCAGTAAGAAAATTAAAAGAAAACACCTATTTTCAATTTAAACAGGCTTCCAGATTTCAAAATAAATGAATACCTACATTACTATTATTTTTTTATCACCAAAAGCTTGTAACACATAACTAGCTGTTTACTTTTGCATGCAGGTCCTCGACTCAGCCAACATAATGTAAGAAAATGTCTGGCTTCTATCATCACTCTTTTTTCAGGTTTACAATAATTTGTTTGGAAATCACCAAAATGGGGCAATGCAAATCTAAAGCAAGGGGAGTATAGAATAGAGCACAAAAGGAGGACAGACTGAATAGGAGAAAAGACAAAGTCAAAGAACCAGCGCATGTAAAGAAGTATTCAACAAAGACCAAGACATTTAACTAGTCCTTTTTATAAGGGAGACGCAGAAAATGAACTTCTTAAGAGTCCCAAACTTGATTTTTCTTACAGGTCCAGTAACTCAAAAGCCCAGGCAGTTCTCTCCGCGCCTACAACCTTAATAACTCTACCATTTTATCAACTCTTGCTTCAACGTCGTAATATAGTGTCCAGCTTCATTTAACTTCATTGGTTACCTATCTAGTAGATCCTTAGAGAAAATTTCCAATGAGATCACCAGCTCTCTTCCTTCATTAGAGATCAACAGCCACTTATTCAATCTAGTTTATGTAATATCACCCACTGAAAGTGAGCATAAGCACAGCTAAAGCATAACAAGCATTCACATGTATTCTTTTTTGAGAGAATAAAGACAAAAAGGAGACAAAGAATGGATCAACAAATATCATTCACATACATACCTGTAATTTAGGCCGAAGAGCTTCAAGTGGTCCTTTAGGCTTATCAGCACCTTGCTGTTATAATTCAACATCATCAAATGATATCAGGTAACCATCTTATCGCAGTCAACTTAAAGTAAAATAACAGAAACAATATATGAACCCATTACCTTTCCAAGTGCCCAATCAGCAGAGTCAAAGTAGGCACGTTCATGGTCCTAACATCCAAATCATAACCTTAGACACAAACCAGCACAGAGCACAATAAGTATCAAGAATCAAGACTCGGTAATAAGGGGTCACCTTAGAAATGAGAGGTGGTTTCTTAGGCAAAATTCCTCCGTATTTCTTCTTTACGGCTTCCTCCTACATATAAGTGTGTATACAGAAATATATGAATGAGTGAAATTCTTCCAATATAAAGATTTTTTAATCATGTCTTCAGTAAATCATTCATATGAATCAATCAGAATGCAAGAAAACAAAACACCTCTTGTTTAGATGAAGGCATGGAGCTTTTATCCCTGGAAAGATTTCCGTCAACCTGATCTTGCTTGTTATCCTCCATACCTGAACCAGCCATAACAGTATAACAGTTGTCATCATATATAAACATCTCACTCACATCAATAGATGCTCCTTCCACGCATACAAACTTTTAACCAAATCCGGAGAGAACAAATCATAGCATACTTGAAAACAACTTAACAAGATGCTTGCTGCTAGAATACTAATCAAATATTAACCTGTTGTTATGAGTTATAAATACCCCTTCATCATACCATCAAAGTATCATAACCATTCCGAACACTTTTACGCACCAGCACCATTTATAAATGATCCTATGAATCAGTGCTAAATTACATTGTAATTATCAAATTTTATTTACTTTCTTTGCACTTCTTGCATGAACAAAGAGAGGAGAATCATAAAATAAGCACAGCACTTAATCAGTTATTTGATCCAGGAACCTTTCAAAAAATCCAAAGCAAATTGACCACAACAATTAACACAATCAAGACCTGAAACGCATAATAATTTAAACAACCAAAGTAGAATAATTAGATAAGGAAAAAAATATAGAGAAAAAATGTATCTCTCTATTAAACATCAAATCTGCCTTATTAAGATCTATTTAACACGAAATTTACAAAAAGACAAACAGAAGAGAGAGATCTATTTTATCACATAACAGAAATTGTATGCAGCTAAATAAAAATAAAAGTTACAGATTTTAAACAGAAAAAGGAATTGAAAAATCTTATTACCAATTATGAGCTTCGTGCGCCGATTTCAAATGTGGAGAGAGAAGGAAGACCGAGGGAAAGAGAGATTATTCACACAAGGATAATGTTTTGTGATGTTGAGATCTAGAGCACGATCTTGATTGGGTAAGCTATATTTTACACCCGATAGATTTCTCCATATTTCGTTATGGTCCGATTTGTCTCTAAGTTTTCAATCTTATACCATCTTGTTTACTAGCAATGAGCAAGTACATGGTTGACTATCCGATTTCAAAAACAATTTTGGAAAAAAAAAATGTTTTTTTTTAATTAGTTTTTTTTTTGTATTTTATATTATTTTGATATGTTTATGTTAAAAATAATTTTTTAAAAAATATATATTATTTTGATGCATTTATAAATTAAAAGCAACCTCAAACACATTTCCGATATAGACCTTTCTATTGACCACACTCCATTGCAGCCATACCAATTTTAAAAAAAAAAACTTAAAAAATAATGTCACGAGTGTTTATTTTTACATCAAATATTCATGTTTTTATATGTTTTGATGATGATAAAAAAATAAAATAATAATATATCTGGTTGAGAATAAGTTTTAAACAAATTTATTTAAAGAACATATAATGAATTTCGTAAAGAAATTAATCAAAAAACCCAAGAAGAAAGCAAAGGATTAGATTAAGTATTTTTTTTTTTTAGCTCATGTAAACTTTTTTATCTTTTTTGATAGTACAATTAAAATAAATGCATATACTTCACTCTGTATATATTTAAATGATTGATTAATTATATGATAAAATTCAAAATAGATGGTTTTAAGAATTTGTCTAGGTTAATCTATCATAAACAAGATTTTTATATAAATTGATCGCCTGGTTACTATGACCAAATAAATCATCCAACCTCTTATCCATCCAAACACGTGGAGATTTTATAGGAACAAGTTGGTTAATTGACTTGATCAATAATAACAGATATATACAATTAGTTTTTCTTAGAAACATATATATAACTTATCCAATTGCAAAATTAGCAAGGCAATCCAAACATATTATATACAATTTATTTCTAACTGTATGTTTGGTTGGACGGTTGAACTTGTTTTTTGTCAAATTTGAAAAATAAATTTGCTTATTTTTTATGTTTTCATATTGTTATGATGTGATAATGTCAAAAATATTTTTTTTAAAAATATTATTTTGATACTTTTCCGAGTAATAAGAACTTTAAACATTTCCAAGTAATAAGAACTTTAAAAAACAATCATTATCACTCTTCCAAACACCCTTTAAGAGTAAGAAGACTTAAAAATCATAAATCCTCTATTATACTCTAATTTGTGCTACTTATCTTTCATGTTATTTTGAACCGGTCAACTAGTTGCTATGAGCAAATAAATCAGTCAACCACTTGTTCATTCATGATAAACATGTGGGGATTCTGTAGGATCTAGTCAATTAATTGACTTGACTAATTATATCATCTATAAACAACTATTTTTTTCTTAGAAGCATATATATAGTTATCTAATTATAAAATTAAATGCAATTTGGTACTTAAAGTGTGGATGTAGACTTGTCGAATAATATTAAAAATGAGTTTGCAAAACATTTTCCCTTAACTCTTTGCTGTAATAACTTTAATATATTATTGGTTATTGTGTTTATTTCAGTAATTTGCATTATTTGTTAATATTAATTATATATCTAATTCATCTTATCTTAGTTGTTATAGTCGTCTTCATCCTTAAACAACAATTGGTATCATAACTTAGTTTTCATTTATAAAATTTGCTTAAACTTTGAGTAAAATGACAAAAACTAGTTTGAATCTTCAAAATATAGGTTCATTCATATCTAGGCCGCTTTTCTTTTATGGTAATGATTTTGCATATTAAAAAGCTAAAATGATAATCTATCTTCTATTTATTGATTATGATTTGTGACTATCTTTAGAGAATAGATCTCATAGATCTATTAAAGATAAAATAATATTGAAATTTCTAAAGCTAGAAATGAATATACATAAAAAATATTACTTTATATAAATGCTAAAGTTATAAACACTTTATATTGTGCACTAAGTTGAAGTGAATTTATCCTTTGAGAAACCAAAGTTTTATGTTGCCCTTCATGTTTTATGTTTCTCTTTTTAAAAGTAAAAATATAAATAAATAAATAATAAAACCTAAGTTGTCAAATGAGAACAAGCCTTAAATTTCAACAAGAAGATGGAATTCCTTTTTTTTTACATTCATACAATTTCAAAAGGAAACCTAATAACAAGAACTTAAGTTGTCAAAAGAAATTAGAAAGATATTTTTTTTACCCTTAACTACACACAAATATATATATTTTTACATTAAAGCAAAAGGTAGACTTGAAGAAACTAACCAATGTAAATTATTTATTCCTATATATGAAATACTAAATGGTTGTGCTTACCTTTATATAAAGAGCAATTAGGAAAACTAAATTGCCAAGTAAAGGGTTCTAAAATCAATCTTCAATTTTCTTATTATTTTCATAAATGAAATGAAAATTGTACATTGCAAATCTAAGGATTGTAAAACAAATTTTGAATTTATAAACAAATTTATGTTGTCTCAAAACATCTCATGATAAAACTCTATGATTTTTATCCTCAACTGTATATATATGTATAATAAAGGAACATGCAGATGATGCTAACAATTAGAAGTTATTTCTTTATACACACAAGTTACAAGCAAAACAAAATGGATAATGGGAAAAATGTAACATTGCTTGCTTTTTATTTTTTTAAAAGCCAAGAAAACCAGTAAATTATGGCAAAATAAAATTGTGTTGTCATTCATTACACTTGCAGACATGAAATTGTAGATTTCCTTTCTTGATTTTTTCCCCTTACAATCTTATCATGAAGATATTGTTCATTAAGGATAAAGATCTATTATTTATCTAGAAATAATTTACAATTTCTTCTAACTTATTTTGTTTTGGAAAACCAGTTCTATAGAAATTCTTAATGCTAACACGTTCATTCATTCCAACATATATGAAAATATAATGGAAAAACAACAACAAGAGAGATAATAACTTCACAAATACAATAACAAAAAAATTTAATGTCACATACATAAAGAGTAGCAAGAGATTTTTACTAGTCAAACAAAATTAATTGTCACAACATTAACATATCAAAATAACCAGAAAAACATATCAAAATAACAAAATTTATTTTATATATATATAGTGATTTTATTATGAATAAGACATTGAAAATGATGATAACGATTATTTTAAAGGTATTTTTTCTTAAAAATATGTGAGACTAATTATATATTTTGATATTTATTTAATATTAACGTCTTAATATATATATAAAACTAGATTTTTTTATACAAGTCTCAAATTAATTTAATCTCAGTGTTCTAAAATATATTTAATACAAGACTATAAAAAATAAATCTTAAAAACTGTCAAATTAATGGCTTTAATATATATGAGCTAAATTTTGTTGAAAAAATATCAAATTAATTTAATCTCATTATTCTCATATCATGAAAAATATAATAATATGAAAAAAGATCTTAAAAAATAAAATAAAATAAATTCTTTTTATAACAATAATGATAGTGACAATGATGATATTGCCACTAATAAATTAATAAATATAAATTATTAACAATAATGATTATAATGGCAGCTGTTATAATTATGATAATTTAGTAGTCATGATACTAAGAATGAGAATAATAATTGAAATAATTTATTAGTCGATGTTATTTTTTGAAATAAAAATTAATTTAAACTAAAAATATATCAAGCTATACATAAACAAAACAAATGAAAAAAAAAAACACAAAGATAACAAATACCTAACAACAGAAGATTCACTATATATGCATAAAAGAGAATTTTAATCTCTTTTCACGTCATTAAAGTTAAACTTACTTTGTTTTTTAGCGCAAACTACATTTAATATAAGGATAAATAACAATAAAAATTATAAGTCAAAACTAAGACTATAGATACATGAATACAAGCAAAAAATTAAGAGCTATACAGGAAAAACCGAAAAAATCAAGAGATCAAAATTAAACAAAAAATAAAAAAATACAAAGCAAGAAATTATATATGTTGAAACAAGACAAAAAAAATTGTTATCCCAGCAGCTTACAATTTTATTAATTTAATATTAAGATAACTAATTAAAATACGTATAAAATCAATTAATTTGTTTTATAAAAAAACTCATTATAACACGTGGACAAGTAATCTCGTAAGAACAAAACGACGTCCTTTTCTTGTTCCAAGTTCAAATTAAATCCTTTTATTCTTGCGCTTTTTCTAGTTTCATAACTGGGATGAGGTTTTTCCTCAATTTTGGCCAATTTTGGTATTTTCCTCTCATTGTTTTCATTTTTGCTCCTAGTTAAATGGGAATGAGTCTCTTAATTTCATCCCCTTTTACATTCCAGTCTTTTGTACTTTTTGCATTTCAGTCCTTATCTTCCAAACCCTTCTAAATGGGGACAAGTTCACCCATTTTCTTAGTTTGTATTTTCAATTGCCTCTAACTGTAACCCAAATTATTTCTAAATTTTTAATTTAATCCTTGACCTATTAAATTCAATTATATTTTCACTTTCACCCTCCTCCTCCTTTATTATTATTATTATTATTATTATTATTATTATTATTATTATTATTATTATTATACGTGTATTTCTTGATGAATAATAACTAGAATTACATATACATTTTTTGGGGGATTTTTTTACATTGTTTTTGAAAATTTTTGGTTATGACAAATCCAAACTACTCTATTTACTAGTTGTTTACACTGATTTTAAACCTACTAAATCATTAAGACACATTAAAACAAGTCCTATATGATTTTATTTTAAAATTTAAAATTAATAAACAAAGAATAAAGTTCAGATATTTCAAAGTTGACTTGATAATCTATATTTAATAATAATAATGTTAAATATTTCTTCCATAACCTATATTTAATAATAATATAAATTATTGTTTTACAATCTAAATATTTTTTAAGAAAATTATGTAGCGTTTTAAGCTAGTAAAACTAGTCTAACTGAACTACAAAACTAAACATAATTCAAAACTATCGATTTCTAAAATCAGTTGGGTGGCTAATAATTTTGATACAGTTGTGATAGACACAATTTTATCATCCTCATAAAATTTATTTTCAATTAAATACTCGCCCTGCAAAATTATTAAAAATAAAAATGAAAGGAAGATGAATAAATTAAAAATTAAAAATATTTTTTAACACCATATTATATTAAAGAAAATATATGCAGATGGCACATCTAATATTGTGCTATAGCATATTCTATCCTCAACGATGATCGACCTTACTATGATTTATAGAGCCGACAATTAAAAAATAAAAATAAAATCCACGTCACTATAAAATGAGAAAAATTGCAAGCTTCTAATTATTGAGAAATATCAAAATCATATATCTTAAAATCTCACCCGCTCAAAATAAAAATTATAACTTTTAAGAATAAAAAAAAATCCAACTAAACATCATATGCAAACATGAAAAAATATCTATGTTATTAAATCATGAAGTCGATTATTTCTTTTATTAAAAACGATTTTTTTTTGTAATTTAGTCATCAAATTTAATTAAATGGTTCGATTAAATAGATTTTATCAAGTTAGTATTTTTTTAATTTAATTTAAATACTCTAGCAAGTAACGTAAAATAGAAGTCAGCCAAGTTTTACTCTTTCAATATATTTTCTCAGAATTAAAAAATAAATGAATTAGAACCTGACAATAGTTCTATACATATCATTGTTTTTTTTAAAAAAAAACGGTGTGTAAAATCAGGAAAAAAACAACTCTCAGCTCATTCAGTCAACAAATCGAAGGGTCTAGATAAAAAAATCAAAACCGTCCGTGATGATCAAACAAACGTGTATAACATACATCATAAAACACGCAATACGTCCCTCTCAACTCCAACCCTATATATATATATAGACACGCACAAGCCATCCTAAGTCCGCCTCTTGTTCTCTACAGCACTTGAAAACACGGATGCGCCTCTCCTTCTCTCTCTCTACAGATAGCTTGGTTTTCTCTCTCTAGAAACAAACTTGGATTTCATTAGTTCCGCCACTTATAGGTATGCTGCTGCTAAGGCTTCTTGGATCAGTCAATCGATCTATTTATTTTCTGATTTTGTTTTTCCATATGAGATATTAATCTTTCTGGCTTTAGATCTAGTAGAATAAATCGCTGCCTTCTTGTTCTGTTGCTTTAGATTATTATGCAGATTAATGAATACAAAAACTGATAAATAATTTGATTTAGTAATTTGTTCGCTGTGATTTGTCATTGTTTAATGCTGATTGCGATTCGATGCCATCGTAGCTAACGATTGACTTGATTGCGCACTGTTATGATATGATGATTTCCAACGACGGTTTTCTTGAGTTTTTGTTCACCGTGTTTTTTTTTCTTTAGATGTTTCAATCTTGACGCATGGGATGTGTCTTAACGTTTCTGGGTTTTAATTATTAATAACTCCTTTTCCTACAAGGAGTCTGATTTAATGTGTACTTTCCCTGAAAGGAGGAGGGTTTAGAACTCATTTTCCTATAAGGAGTCTGATTTAATGTGCACTTTTCCTACAAGGAGAGGATTTAGCAAGTCCTTTTCATATAAGGAGTAGGATTAGTATAAATAGGATGTGGGGACTATTATCAAAACATGGTTTGTTTTTTATCAATTAATTTGAGGTTTTTCTGCAAACCCTGAACTTTATTCTATTGCTTCTACTTATTGGTTCTTTGAGTTTTACCTCTTTGTATATGTTTTTTATTATATAACGTGTTATTTTGGGCAATTGAAGTTCATGATTTTTTCTTTGTTGAGCTTGTTTGTTTTTATAACCTGCTTAATGGAGTAGCTAGGGTCTATTTGATTGAACGGGGATCAAGGGTTCCTCCATGTCCTCGTAATGTTAACTAATTCCATCTCTCCTTGCTATGATTGATGCTACTTTATTAGTGTGGCAAAGCTCAGTGCAAATTTTTAATACTCAATGTGCTTTTTGGTTGCATGTTTGATTGTTGCCTTTTCTGTTGTGATATTTTACCGTCTAGTTTGTGGTTCATTGTGTTGAAATTTCTTTGTTTCTAAAACTCTTGTACTGTTTTTTTCAGGAGGCTAGCAGGTGTTGTTGCCACTATTGTCTGCAGATTTTCAGAGTGAAGTCCGTCGAAGTTGAGGGTTTTTTATGTCCGTGCAGGCTATTTCGTTTGTGGGAGCCATTGGATTACTTGGAGAGTATAGTCCTTCATCACGGAAAAAGGGCAGACCCTTGTTTGACACAATAAGCTATATGCATATCAGACTATTTGACGAATACCCAGAGTTTCAAGGTTGTAGCTGGATTCAACCTTTTCTGACTAAACAAGAACTGTCTTTTCTTGCTCAAGAATCTCTAGAAGACAACATAGCTGCTGCCCAATTTTTGAATTCCAGTATTTACGTCCAGTGACATTACTGAATTGTTGTGTGATTGCCTTACTGTGATCAAGATGGCGTTGCAGAATATTGGTGCTGCAAACAGCGATGATGCCTTCTACAGGTACAAGATGCCCAAGATGATTACCAAAATTGAGGGCCGAGGAAATGGAATCAAGACAAACATTGTCAACATGGTTGATATTGCAAAGGCTTTGGCAAGGCCAGCTTCTTACACCACAAAGTACTTCGGTTGTGAGCTTGGTGCACAATCCAAATTTGATGAGAAAACAGGGACTTCCCATGTGAATGGCTCTCATGACACTGCCAAACTTGCTGGCCTTCTTGAGAACTTTATCAAGAAATATGTCCAGTGTTATGGATGTGGAAACCCTGAGACTGAGATAATCATCACCAAAAACCAGATGATCCAGCTGAAATGTGCTGCCTGTGGTTTTGTGTCGGATGTTGATATGAGGGACAAGCTCACCACTTTCATCGTGAAGAATCCTCCAGAAACAAAGAAGGGATCGAAAGACAAGAAGGCAATGAGGAGGGCTGAGAAGGAACGACTGAAGGAAGGTGAAGCTGCTGATGAGGAACTTAAGAAACTGAAGAAAGATGGTAAGAAGAAGGGACCTTCTACAAAGGATGGCCATGCAAAAGCTAGCTCTACTAAGAAGAAGGCAAACAGCTCTGACGAGGAACGCGGGTCACCAACGAATAGCCAGGTTGATGAGAAGGAAGAGGCTGATGATGAAGATGATGTCCAGTGGCTAACCGATACATCTCTGGAGGCTGCTCGCCAACGCATTCAAGAGCAGTTGAGTGCTGTGACAGCTGACATGGTCATGCTCTCTGCAGATGAGACAGAGAAGAAGGCAAAGACAGCCAGCAAACAAAATGGCAGCCCAACCACTTCACCCCCTCGGGAGGAAGAACCAAAAGTTGAGAACGGGAGTTCAAGTACTTATGAAACTCTGGTGAAGGAGGTGAGAGTAAACCTGAAGAAAGGAGTAAATGCAAGCAAAATACAGTCAGTTCTAAGCTCACTCGATGGGTCTGCTCAGGAAAAGATGAATGGTCTGTTCGAGGCATTGTTTGAGGGTGTTGAGAAAGGATTTGCGAAGGAGGTTGTGAAGAAGAAGAATTATCTGGCTGCTGCCGTTGCTCAGGATGAGGGATCACAGCTGCTTCTGCTCCGAGCAATGGGGGCATTCTGTGGGAAGTCAAGCTCAGGTGCTCTGAAGGAAGTGGCTCTTGTCATGAAAGGCCTGTATGATGCTGATGTCCTGGAGGAAGAGTACATCGTGCAGTGGTATGAAAAAGGGCTGGAGGGACCAAGCAAGGATTCTCAGATTTGGAAGAATGCGAAGCCCTTCATTGAATGGCTTCAGAGCGCTGAGTCCGAGACGGAGGAAGAATGATGGGCTTTCTTTGTTGTTGTTTTTCAAGTAGTTCAAGTCTCGAGTTTGAAGTCGTCAATGGTAATTGTGTCGTGAATAAAAGGACGCGCCCTTCGGCCGAGTGTCCTTGCTTTGGAGTTGAGTGGAGCCCACCCTTCTAGGTTTCTTGAAATCTGTATTGTGGGGAGTGTGGTACTTTGTTGGATTGTGTTGCTGTTGTTTGTTGTCTTTCCGCTCTTGAATGTTTTTATTTTGGAGTCGCTATTTGAATTCTTTGTTTTTCATGCTTCCATTTTCTTATGGTCATTTTCGGCTTCTTGGGTGTATGCCTATCTGCGTGATATTCAGAACAAAAGGAATTATCAGAAACAAATAGCAATGTCAATTTTGAAATACAATGTCAAACACCTTTGATCTCATTTGGCAACTGGAAAAGGAGGGTAAGAGATTTGAAGAAATTTATTGTAGGAGGAATACACAGCTCACTTGATGGCCGATGCTTGTGCGCTCTTAAGATTCACATTGCTCTATTAATCCCGATTCGTTTCGATTAAACTGCCTTCCTATTAACCTGGAAATTCTTCTTAGATATAAGAAGATGTTTTAGTTCTGGAGTCAGAGGTTTGCGGTTCTTAAACGAGCAGCAATCAAAGGATTATAGAGTATCCTCAGGTTCATGTATTGTTCGTCCACTGATTTTAGTATAAAACACTTTTTAGAAAGCTCTAATATGATATGAGCATCTCTTGTCAGACATGAGAAACCCTAAATCTCTCTAGATCTTCAATCTCCATTTCTCTAAGGGGCTGTGTAACATTTTATAGCAACTTTGTACTCGATCGATGCAAACAAAGTACAATGTTTCAATATCTGTATAGGAGCAAATAGAATTCAAAGAAAAAAGAAGTATGAGGGGAAAGCAACGAAAAAAGGCTTTGATGTTGAGGGCATTTTCTTTTCTTTTTTTTCATGGCTCATTAGTCATGAAAAGGGTATATGTGTTTTAAAACTTTTAAACATAATAAAATTACTCAGTTACTTTTGATCTTAATATATTCTTACATTTGATCGAAAAAAGAAATTACTCAATTACCCTTCAAGTTATTTTTTTTTAAAACTAATAAATAACAATATTTATATCTTTTAACTTAAAACATATCAAAACGATAAGTCTGCCCTTGAAATATAAAAAATAAAACGTGCCCAAAGGATCTTTGGTCTTTTTCACTATAGTTTTTCATTACTAGTTTTATGGAGAGCAATTTGATCTTTTTACATAGATTAAATATTATTTAAATGAAAACAATTGTTGGTGAATGCAGCATGTGTGGCACCTCCTGGTTGCCAAAAATGCCCTTTCACATTTGTTATTTGAATTGCCTTCACATTCTATTTCTATTGGTACAATGTATATCAGCGGTGGTGAAGAGGTTTGTTGCCGAAAAAAGCTTTTTTGACCTTTCCTCCCAAAAAAGTTACAGTTTAATTCTCTTTTGTTATTGACATTTCAACTTCAACTCTTATTTTTTTAATTTATAATTTTTATTCTTGGATCTTTTATAAAAAGTTTTATGTCGTTTCAATTTTATTCTTTAATTCCAATTTGTCATATATTATTTCATGTTTTTTGTTGTTGTTTTTTTTACTATTGTTGTGTTTTTTATTATATAATTAAAATAAAACCAACTTATTTTACTAGTCATAGATATAACCCGAGAAATAGTTTTTTTTAAACATGGTTGCAACACCTAACTATCATATTTACAAAATATATATATGTGTATATATTATATATGATCTGCGTTGTAGCTCATATCCATGTCTAGTAATAACAAAAAGTCATATATATATATATACCAATCACCCCAATATGATGGTGCTAAGGCGTTTGACAACGCTCTTTTAATAAAGTAGAAGATATAAAGAGTGATCAAAAGTTTCAAAAGAGCAACTCTCTTTTCTATGTTATACAATTGTAAGCCTTATAAATTGAGTTGGTCATACACACATTATCAAGAGCCTTTTAATGGTGGATTTTAGTTCTAAATCATTTTTAACTAATTTTCATGTTTTGAAACTAAATAACTTAAAACATAATACTATGAACCCAACTTCAATCCCAAGAACTTTAATAATATGATTTTATTTTATTTATTTGATTAGAAATAATAATATTTTTATTGCAAAATTTATATGGATATGATGGATCAAGATTTATCAATATTTTATAAAACATAATTGTTATTAAGCTCGAGCCTAAACTTAACATACCTACAACTATGAAGGCCTACGGTGTTTTGGTTGTAATTGTGCTTATGCAAACTCTAATTAAATATTTGTGAATTTGGTTTTTCCAAGTTCAAACAACAAACCAAAAAATAAAACAAATGATGACTTGCTTTTTATATTAATCAGAATCGAGCTTTGTGCATCATCAATCTGGTTGTGTTTATAACTTTTAGCTGTGGTGTTCAGTAATACTTTAAAAGGCAATTCAACCGACCCTTGCATGTGTTTTTTTCTTTTTCAGAAGCTACAATTTGTAGCTTTTTAAAAGCCATAACTTTCCTAAACGAATCTAAGACCTGTTTGATAAAGCTGCGGCTTTTAAAAAGTTATAAATTATGGCCTCTCAACACATGAACATAGCTTTGATACAAGCTTTTCAGGTAGATACTTTAAAGCTATAGCCACTACGCAACCAAAATGATGATTCCCAAACATAAAGTTCGTATATTTGCTTTCTTTCTTTTAGTCCTTCGATATGCAACTTCCATGTCAGGGAAACTATTTGAATTTGCTAATCTGAGATAGCATTATGGCTCTGTTCATCAATTAGTACTTTCCCATTTATTATTGCTGGGAAGAAACTGAGATGTAATTCCTCAATTTTAACTGGAAAAAAGGATTGTTAATGAGGAGATAGCAACAAAAGAAGATGAGGGGAAACCAGAATGAGGGGGGATATGATATGGACGCAGTTTTTGATCGCACAGAGTAAAAAATACAAGTCCATTTTGATTTCAAAAACTCAGATTTCCCCTTGCATCCTTCTTAATTTTCAAGGCACTATCATGTCATTCTTGAAAGAACAAACTTTCTGCCAATTTACAATTGTGATGTCCTGAAATTTACAGGGCAAAGCTAGTAGATTATCTCTAACAATGATAATTGCCTCCTTCATTTGTTTGGTCGGAGTTCAAATTCCCTCCGCCTCCACCGGAGCATTTCATGGGGTGGATACCAAGTTCTCTCAATGGGATCACAAGGAAATATTGTAATGAAAAATAATCTTAAAAAGAAAAGCTATGCAAATGAATAGACCAGTTTCTGCAACACAGTTCATCAAAACTCTAAAGTAGATTGAAAATGCATCCTATAGGGGATTGGGGGGAGGACCAGAGAGATGCTTGTGAGCTTGGAGATGAATTGTAGTGGATTTTTTTTTTATCTGGTTAAATTAATTTCCTATTTTTATGAGGAAATTTTGACTATCACCTAAACAACCCCATCAAACAATTAAATAATTGAAGTAAAATATAACCTCAAAATGCATATTGACACCTTTTCTTCTTCAGATGGCTGACGCCTTGGGCTTGAAGCAATCGATATTGCACAGTCCAACAGATCTTATCATGTCCCCAAAGCTGCCACAAGAATTCCATCGAGTATTAAGAAACCAGAATTGCACATGTGTGCACCATGTTGGGCACAAAGGAAAGAGAGAAACAAAAATCATGAATTGAATGAGGAAAAGGAACCCGTAGCCAGCTTACCGATCAATGCTGTTCCTAGCTTTCTCGTGCTGGTCTGAACCATTGCTCTCTCTCTCAGGGCGATCCACACTTTTTCTTGACCTCTCTCTCCTATCAGTGCTGGACCTTGACTTCTCTCTGTAGTCTGTGCTTAGCCTAGGCTTTTCTTTTTTATCGGCACTTAGTCTAGGCGTCTCTCTCTGATCTATACTAGATCTACCAGCCTCCCTGAAATCTGTGCTCTCTCGAGGATCCTCTGTTTGATCCACAATGGACCCCGATACATTTCTCAGACGTGATGATTTCTCAATGGCTGATATGAACTTCTTGAGATGCTTTATGTATTGCGGGTAAAGCTCCAAGTCACAATGATTTCCTCCCTTCACCCATAACGGTTCATACTTCTCTTTACATCGCTCCCAAAGCTGCTTACCATGGGACCAACTCACAACATCATCGTCAGTTCCCTGCAAGAGACAGAAATCACAAAGGAATGCGGCTAATTATAAGAGTGCAAACTTGAAAAAAACTTAGCCGATGTTGCATGCTACTAAAATTGACATTTTATACAATATAACACCCTTCAGTCTCACTTCTCAAAGAAAGAGACGAGCTCTGTTTATCATGGCTGGATAATATTAGTCAACTATAAAACTAATGTATGCATTTATCTCACAAGACATAACCAATTCAACAGCACACCATAAATATTATTGCACAGTTTGTGCTGATCTTAAGTACAGCCTTGTTCATACAGTACAGCTATGCATTTCAAGTGTATAGCCTGCTCAGTTAAAAAAAAGTGTGTGGTCTGCAGTATTAGCTTTTCGTTCTCTTATCCTCACATGTATTCTATTCACTATGCAAACAGCGGCATCTCCCTGGTTTCATTCAATTGACACCCTCAAGTTCTTCGGACATTCCAGAAGACTTTTTTCCTCAACAGATTCTTCTCTCTTTGCATTTCCTTCAACTTTTTTCCTGCCTTCATTCCAGAATTCCTAGTCCTCTTTTTAATCAAATTTATTTTCCTTTGGTGTCACAGCACTCTTCAGATAATGGAAAACCGAGTGCAATATCTGATACAAACATGATGTTTCCATTCTGAAAAATATAATTTTAAAAACTGCACATGTATAGAAAATCTGTGATTAGTAGTTAAAATTTAATATGATTTGTGGAGAAGTTTAGACCTAGATTATGATGAAACTCTTCTCCTCAATTATCTCTTGCAGTTTCTTTCATTCTCTCATAAGCTCTTGAACTTTTGCCTAGAAAACTCAACTTTTAATGGATGGTAAATCGAAATGAATTCTACCTGGCCCTATTACTAAACGATAGCCAGCTCCATGGATCCTTTTGCTTGAACTTAATCTCAGCTAAAGGTATAGTTAATTTAGGATAGCTAAATCCCAATCATTTCAAAGAAAATATAAAACAAGCAGCACATTTTGCACAAAATGCAGCAATCAGAAAAATAGCCCAAAATTCTGATCCCGTGTTCAGACTCATAATTGCATCATAGGGACATCTTGGCAACTCAATTTTCCAAAGCATAATAAAGAACAAGCAAATAGGAGATTGAGTTATTGCAAACAATTCACTTAATGATGCATCTCTAAGTTATTCCTTTTATACACTTTCATATTGTGTTGGCAAACCACGAATCTGATACTGTGTATTATCTCATAGGTCATGGCAACGATGCACCTCTTATCCTATAAGAAACTTTAGTGGGGTCGTTTTGCTTCATGTTTATATATATGCACAGATGACTTTTCCCAGCCTCTGTGGCCATGTTGGGGGGGAAGATGACGTGAAGAAACATTATCCTGGCAAACTATAATTTCAGAAACATAAGAACAAACATTAACCATCATTTTCCAAGGTAAGAAATACTAACATGAATCACCAGTACCGGACAAGTGACAAAAGGTATTTTATCAATATTCTGCACCATAAAAAGCAAACAACCGTTAAAATGCAGTTAATTGAGAGATGAAAATATTTAAGACCAAAAAAGCTCTGCTGATGAGCATCCAAAGATGTAAAGGACCTTATATATGTCGAACCAATATGTTCTCTTCACTGGATAGATTACCCGAAGGCCAGATGCAATTGGACTGTGAAGAACCACAGCCCTCAATTTTGGTAACCGTGTTGCCAAATCTAAAGTGGGTCCACTTCCAACTGATTGCCCGTATAAGATAACATCTTCTTCTTTAACCCCATATTTCTCTTCAAGACACCTATAAGCAGCTTCTATGTCAACATATGTATTCTGCTCAGTCGGCTGTCCAAAGAGAACAGTGACACCACAAACAGTTAAAAGTTAAAACCATCTTCAAAAGAGTGCTAAGAAATAAACTTTTACCAATTAATCCAAGGCCCGATTTAACTTTACGAAAAAGTAACAAAATTTTACAAATAAATCCCCGTCCATTAATTGTTACCCAATGAAGAGGAAACTATGAGTCTAACACACTTAGTAAAACCACTTGGTTTACTATATATAGTTTATGACTTGTTCAACTTCTCAAGCCAAATTTCAAGTACACACACATAAAATGCTCCAATTTTATTTGCCTATATCCCTTCCCATTTCCTCTTTTTCCTTCAGCTGCCAAACAGATCCCACTAAAAAGAAGAAGAAAAAAATCTTTCCTTTTTACCCAATATTTTCTCAGCAGCCAAACAAATCAGTACCAGCCAACAAAATAAAAAAAAATCCAAAATATCATTCCAACCCTATTTCCTCTCCTATTCTCAGTTACGAAACCAATCCCGCCAAAAAAAGCATAATCTTCTCCCCATATTTTTTCAGCAACCAACCAAACCAATACCAACCAAAATTAGAAAAGAAATCTCATACCTTTCCTGTTGACTTCCCATAACCACTATAATCATACCTGCATATAAACACACAAGAAAAACATTAACACGAAGATTTCAAAATTATTTCGAAAAAAGAAAGACCATTTTTTTCCAAGTAAAAGTTTCTCTTTTAAGTAACGGAACTGACCCCATCAAGTTAACACAGAGATGCAAACTGAGCTCACAAAACAAATCATACATCTGCCCCAGATCAGCTGCATTTCCATGAGAGTAAAGCACTGTCAATGAAGCCTCAGGATTCTTAAAATACACCGCCACCACATGATTCCCTCTCTTCGTTTCCAGTTTCAACACGTCACCGTATTCTCTATTACCATTATGTACACCCACCCCCGCCGCCATCCTTAACTTCTTCGCACCGCCCTCCTCCTCCACCTCCTCCTCCTCCAGCTCGTACGACGGAGGACTCGGCGGGAAAAACGCGAACTTCGCCGCCATCGTGGATGTGACCGCCCCCATTAAAAATAGTAATACTGCTGTTACTGTTAGATTAAGTAGGAAGCAGTGAAAGAGATCAAATCTGATTTGAAAAGCGAAGTTAAGGGAGTGCTTGGATGGAGATATGAAAGGACGGTAAGGAAAAGTGGAGGAAATTCCGGCGAGGAATAGGAAGGGAAGCACGTGTGATTATGATTTTTTTAACGCGTCACAGAAGTTTTTAAACGGGGGACGACGGGGAGGAGAGATAGTCAGTGAGGTGGGTGATATAGAATTTCGACAGACACGTGTCCTTGTGGGGTTTGGAAGAGGAGAAGACAAGGGATGGTGTTAGGTTTTGTGGGTTGTAGTTTGGACCGTCAAAGTGTATGATTGAAAGTAAAAAAAAAGAGTCACGATGGATGTATAAATTTAGAGATATGAACGAATAAAATAAATTATAAGTAAAATCAACTTAGAGCCAGCCAGAATGGATGCTGTTATTATGATTATTATTATTATTATTATTATTATTATGAATGGCTACAAATTGTGGGTCAAGCAATCTTTAAAAATGAAAATGAAATTTGTTTGGGTGCATTTAGAATTATTACAGGGTTTATGACTATCATTGAAGGGACATAGAACAGATAAGGACTATGTGGTGTTGGCCATCCTAGCAACTATACTAGACTTATGTATGTTTGTGTCGGTATAATGAATGAAATGGAAATAACAACGTGTGTTTAGTTAGTGGACAAGAAATTTAAAGCAATTCAAGAGAAAAGGAGAAGAAAATGTAGAGGGTGGTGGCTATTGTTTCTTTTTTAATTTAATAATAAAATCATAAGATTTAATATAAGATATTTTTCTCAATTTTTTATATCAAAAATAATGGCAATCCTATAAATAATTAGATGTTTTTATTGATTTATTTTTAGAATGTAGAATGTTATGTGTGTTATAGACTTTAGGATATACACTTTATTTTTTCAAAATACAGAAGAAAATAAAATAAATTATACAATGCAAGAGGTATTTTTTTTTAGATGCCTTCCTATTTTGTTTGTTATTTATATGCAATTAGGATTTGAAATTTGATGGGAGATAATTATCATAATGTTTGGGAGTTAAATAATGTTCACTACAAAATATTTGAACATGACCATATATATAACAAAACATAAAACACATAAGATTATTTTGGATTTTAATAGTGCAATTACTGTTTTGCCTTCTAGTCCATAAAAATTAACTCTCGGCCTTGGGAGTATTTTCAAATTTTTCACTGCACCATTGTGTCATTAGCTAATTGTTTGGGGGTGTTTGCGTATGTTTTGATTTTATTTAAACAGCTGAAACTATGATTTTACCCCTGGAAGCAGACAAAAAAACTGAAGGTTGGACAAGGATATTTTAGATATTTCCATCTAATCATGAACTGTAAAATAACAATTTTACCTTTGGATGAGACAACAACAGAGAGTTACACGTGAAGGTATTATCGGTTTTTCATGTTTTGTGAACAGTGAAAACTGATACGCCCTTGGATAAGACAATAATGAAGGGTTGGTGTTGGGGTATTATCGCGGGCTCCGGAGGGTGTTTAAATAATTGTATATTTTTATTCCTTTTGTTTTGGAATAACTACTGACACTTTAGAGGGTATATTTTTTTTATTGAAATTAATTATATAATTTATTTTTCATTTCAACCCTTATTCTTTTAATTCTTTATTTGATTTTGATTCCTTTGATTTTTTTAGTCCTTCTAGGAAAGTCTTTATTTTTTTATTTGTGTTTATGTATTTATGCTCTTAGTTTTGGTTTTTCATTTTTTTTTGTTAGAGTTTATTTTTATTCAATTTAGTTCTGAAATTTTAATTTATGTTGGTGATCATTTTAAAATTCATATTTCTTCTTTTCTCTCCAAATTCTTTTTTTTTTGTTTTTTATGTTATTTTTATTTGTTCTTTAGATCAAATGATATTTTTTATACTAATAATATTTATTTTGGTTTTGTTTTCTTTTGTTTACTCTTTTGTTAATGTTTTTGAGTTTTTTTTATTCTTGGATAAAATTTTATGGTTTTTATTGTTTACGCAATAATAATGATAATTTTAGTTATTGTTTTTTTTTAATTTTTTTCTTACTTACTCTTTTATTAAAGTGTTTTTTTATTATTATTATTTGGGGCAATGTAATAATTTTCATTGTTTAAATAGTAATGATAATGATAATTTTATGCTACTAATTTCGGTAAAACATGTCAAACAAATAGATTCATACTGATTCAAACAAATTTTATGCTACTAATTTCTTGAAAAAAGTTATTTGGTGATGGAAAGTCAAAACTCAAAACAAGTAAAAGCAATCAATAAACTTGCGGTAAGGTTTTGCGAAAACCTCGCAAGGTCAAGGTTTTTTAATGCTCATGGATGGTCAAATGTTGAATATAAAATGTCAAGGTTTTTAATTCTGATGAATGAACGGATGAAATGTTAAATATAGATTGTTGGATTTGGAAGATATGATTTTAAGAAATTCATGTTTTTTAGGTTTACATTACGTAATGATGCTTCAAGTAAATTAGTATAAATATAGTTGGAAGAAAGTCTTGAAAAATAGTGTAATATATACATTATTTAATGGAAATGTAATGATAAAAAGTTTAAGAATAATAAAAGAATATGCACGGAAAAAAAAACAAGAATTTGAATTGCCTTCATAATGATTTATGAACTTTTATATGACCATAAACGACACCGGTTTATATCATAATGAAGATAGAACGAGAAAAATATTGTGTTATTCTAAAACCAATTATTTAAGTAACAACTCTAATGATTAATGTTTCTATATTAACTAAAAATGATGATGTTATATGGATCATCCACTTGGTATAAGAATATTTTAGTGTAATCCCCTACTTTAATTTAGAAGTGATCATTCTCGGTTCTGCTTTTTATCTATAAAAATAATCAAATCAAAATTATGAAGAAAGAATCAAATCTAAACCAAAACCGGTTTAAACTGACCATTTCTAGACTAGTTCAATTTGTTTTTTATATAAAAAATGACCTAGCTAGGTACGTTAGGAAGTTTTTCCTTGTTTTTGGAGACAAAATGTAAGAGTGTTTGACATTACGTTTCAAAAATATTTTTGAAAAATTAAAAATATTTTTGAACAAAACAATTTTAGATCTTATCTTGTATTTTTTTTTATCATGAACATGGTGATTAGGGACATAAATATCAAAACTTATCAAATTGATACCTGCTTTGTGTCAAAAGATAAAAAAATAAAATACTTTGTTGTTAGGTAATGTATATGGTTAAATAAAACAATTTTTTGGCAAAAGAAGAAGAAGAGGAGGACTATTATCTTAATGATTTTCATTATTCATAGACATGTAATGACATTACTTACCACATTTAAACGAGTTCGGTTGCTAACTCATCTCTTTCACTATTCATACAAACATGGAAAAAGGTGAGTTTTTTTTTCATCCTCCTTTTCTTTCACCCCTTATTTGTTTTTGTTATTCTTTTCTCAATTTTATCCTTTTTAATTAATTTTGATATATTTTTTATGAGGTTATCAGTAGTCTAAGATGTTTATCCAAATATTTATTTTGTGTTTAGTTAATGCTTTTTTTATAAACATATATTTTGTTATCGTATAATTAAGTTAATAATAGTTTTAAAAAATAAACTCTTTGAAATACAACAAAGTTCATAACCCAAATTATGGATCTAATAGGGTTAAATTGTGAAGCTCAAGTTAATCCAATATGTTACCGTCTCAATAATTAAAAAAAGATTATCTTTAATATTTTAAAATTAAACTATGTTTTTTTTATTAATGGTCTAGTTTATTTTGGAACTCGTCAAGTAAACTAGATAACATTAAAGTAACACATACATAATTTAAATTTTAAATTTATGTTAGACAAAAAAATTCAAAATTATATTTTTTTTTAAAAATTGATCTATAAAGTATAAACTTAGTTTAATACTAATATCGAATAATTTTATGTCATCCAAACATTTTTTTATGTTTGATTTTTTTTATTCGAGTCTAGGGCAGCCCTGCCTTGTAAAGTAGTATTAGAATAATTGACCAAACACATATTTATATGTTCCGTACTCATTTTTGTTTATTTATTTATTTATTTTAACACTGGAATGTTTCCCCCCCCATAATTACTCGTACTTTGTTTCTAAACCTCGTGCCTGTGACTCTGTGGTGAGCAGTTATCAATCAATTCAGCTCTTCTCCTCTGTACCATAATTGGTACAAGGCAGACAAATGCCACTTTTTTTTTCCCCATTTCCAGACTACATTCTAGTAAATTGTAAACTAGTCCTTTTAAGTTTGTGAAATGATTTATATAATCCTTCGAATTTTTGTTGTTTTTTTTTACGCTCATCAATCTTTCGATATTATCTATTTTTGATAAAAAAAATAAATTAAAAGGTGAAAAAAGGTTAAAAAATAGCTATAAAAACGAAATTAATTAGTTTCTAAAACTAGAGGAACTATTTAATTTTATTTTAGAGGATTAAACATACTAATTTATAATTTATTTTACTCAGTCCACTAGCTCCAATGCGCCTTTTTATAGAAAGAATAGATAATTAGTCAAGAATATGCCATAATTTTCAAAAAATTGACTGAAATCTCAATAAAAAATAATTTTTTCAGTTGCTAAAGAGAGTTTTAAGGAAAATAAAGGAAATTTTAAGTACAATCCACATGCAATGCAAAGTTTTTCGGTTAGGCATGGAATTTCCATATAGACCGGAAATTTCAGTGGCTAGAAATGTTTAATATTATATTTTAAAAAAATGTTTTTGAATAATTATTTTTTATTTTAAATTATATTTTTTTGATAGTCTTTAGATCATTTTATGTTCTGATATCAAAAATAATTTTATAAAAATAAAAAAAATATTATTTTGATATATTTTTGAATTAAAATTACTTTAAAAAGAAATTTCAACTACACTCCTAAACAAATACTAATTATTTTGAAAATGCTTTTAATTCAAAAATAAATTAAAATAATATCTTTTTTATATATTAAAAAAAATTATTTTTTGATATGAACGTTTAAAAATAATATAAAAATATTATTTTTTAATTTAAAATAAAAAAAATCAATTTGTTTTACATCAATCATGTTCAGAAACCAAGCACACCCACAAGAGGACAAAAAAGGATATTGGAAATTGGACAAAATATTGGAAAGTGGGCCGAGAAAATGGAATCATTTTCATGATTATTGCAATTGAATGCTTCTCATATATTTGCAAAGATTTCAAATCTTCACATTAAAAGTCAAGGGCTTAAGAATTTCTTTTCAGCTAGGGCTCCACTTATCTTATAAGTTTATAGCTTTTTTTTTTCTGTTAGGTTTTTTGTGCTTGTTTTTAGTGTTAGGTCTTTAGTGTTTTTGAATTATTTTAATGTAATGATATAAAAAATAAATTTACTTTTATGTTTATTAAGTTAAAAAAAAATCTTTAAAAATTAATCATTATATTATACTCAACAAAATCAAATTCATATTTATTTTAATATTGGTAATTTCTTTTATATTCTGTGTCAATTTCTCAATTCAGTTGAGAAGATATTAATAAAAAATAAAGTATAATTATTTTTTTTAATCTTAAAACAATAACTAAACATTTCCCTATTATATTCATTTTTTTTTACATTTAGGTTATTTATTGTGTATGTAAATGTAAAAAATGAATCCGTGTGAGAAAATTGGCTTCTATGATTAAAAAAGAGAGAAGAATCTTTTGAAGTCTCTTTATTATAATTGCGGTTGTTTTTCAAAATACTTTTTATTGAAAAATATATCAAAATAATATATATTTTTTATTTTTCAAAAATAATTAATAATATTAATACATTAAAATAATTTAAAAACACTAAAATCCTTTTCATTTAAAGCAAAAAAAAGTGATCTTTGTTGAATAATTCAATTATTTAAACGAGCAAACAACAACTTATAGTATGGCCACCATTTTTATTTGCTAATCATCACTCCTGCCTGTTTTATTATTATAATATTATTATTAAAGATATCTTCAAATTCCCTTTCATATTTGAAATTGGATCTATGTTTCCAATCCAATCAAAGACAAATAATCTAACCCTACTTGCTCATCAATCTTTGATTGCCATCTAATACATCAATTCCACAATAGGCCTTCAGTACACTATCATCTGAGCATAAATCACCTCCTTTTATTCTACTAATCTGCCATATAATCACTGAAGGTGCGCCAGCCTAACATACACTCATATGTACCAAATTAAACAATAGAAATAAAAATATATTTCTTTTTTTTTAAATAGTGACAAAGTAAATCAAACACCATCTGAGAGAATTTGTGAAGTTGTGTTCTTTCGTTTCACTGAATGCCAAATTTTTTACTTGTCTCAGCTCTGACAAATTGTTCCTTCCCAAAAGCAAGATGGTAACATAAATTCTTGCATCTAAAGGTAACCCATTTCTAATCCGCCTACAAAGCTTCCATTTTTATGTTCTCCCTTTGATGTTTGCTCTATGTCATTACTTTGAA
Organism: Salix viminalis; assembly: GCA_029228465.1. NCBI lineage: Eukaryota > Viridiplantae > Streptophyta > Magnoliopsida > Malpighiales > Salicaceae > Salix > Salix viminalis. Next base: position 5,849,364 of record CM055429.1, on the reverse strand, counting down.
ATCATTTTATTTCGTTCAAGTTTTGGATCTGACTGTAAATTAGGGTTTTTATTATCTGACAAAGAATGCAATCTGCAGTCATTGGTTGCTGAAATTCTGTTTGAATTAATGGGTTTTGTTTCTTGATGCCTCAAGTCATCATTTGGACTTGAAAGTTTGATCTTTTGATGCATGTGCAACGGATTAGAGCTTACATTTGGAGTTTGGGAGTAGAACTGTTATTGGCTCAATTGGGGCTTTATGCTTTTGTTTGCTTTCGGAGCAATAAGGTTTCTGTAGGTTTGAGAATCCATTACTATGGATGGTAGTGCTGGGGAATCATCTGAATCTGGGTCTATTGTATCTAGTTCACAATCATCGATAAATGAGGGCTTTGCATGGTGATGATTATGGTTGTCCTAGGCAAGTGTCACCGATTAGAACTGGTGGGTTGAGGAATACGAGTCCTATGGGTCGTGTTGGGTTGAGAAATACCAGTCCTTCCAGACAGAAGGTGATTAAAACCAGACCACGTGGTTTAGATGAGGAAACGGTAGCTACTTTTGGTAAGGTTGCCCACCCTGATGTTCAAATGGAGGATAACATTTGGGCAATGTTGCCTGAGGATCTATTGAATGAAATTTTAGTAAGGGTTCCTCCATTTATGATATTTCGTCTTCGTTCAGTTTGTAAGCGATGGAATTCAATTCTCCAAGATAGTAGTTTTCTTAAGTTTCACTCCCAAGTTCCATCTCATGGGCCTTGCCTTTTGACATTTTGGAAGAACCCGCACACCCCACAATGCTCAGTTTTCAGCTTGCCCCTTGAAAGCTTGGTATAGAATTCCATTCACATTCTTGCCACAGTGGGCATTTTGGTTGGTTGGTTCTTCAGGGGGCATTGTTTGTTTTTCTGGACTTGATGGGGCTAACTTTCAAAACTTTAGTTTGTAATCCGCTCACACAAACATGGAGGACGTTGCCAAGCATGCATTATAATCAGCAAAGGCAGTTGATAATGGTTGTGAATAGAATAGACCGTTCATTCAAAGTGATAGCCACCGGTGATATTTATGGGGATAAATCATTGCCTACTGAAGTGTATGATTCAAAGCTCGATAGATGGTCACTCCACCAGTTAATGCCTGCAGTAAACCTTTGCTCCTCAAAGATGGCGTATTGTGACTCCAGATTGTACCTGGAAGCCCTTTCACCGCTTGGTTTGATGATGTATAGGCTTGACACAGGTTACTGGGAACACATTCCAGCAAAGTTTCCTCGGTCCTTGTTGGATGGATATCTGGTAGCTGGCACTCAGAAACGTCTGTTTTTAGCTGGAAGGATTGGCCTTTATAGTACTTTTCAGAGCATGAGAATTTGGGAATTAGATCATGCTAAGATCACGTGGGTGGAGATTAGTAGGATGCCACCTAAGCATTTTCGAGCCCTGTTGAGGTTATCAGCTGAAAGATTTGAGTGCTTTGGACAGGATAACTTGATTTGTTTTACATCTTGGAACCAAGGAAAAGGCCTTCTTTATGATGTGGATAAGAAGGTCTGGTCATGGATTGCTGGATGCGCGCTTCAGTCATACAACTGCCAGGTCTGTTTCTATGAGCCAAGATTTGATGCCTCCATCTATTGAGCTGGGGTTTTCTCCTTCTCTTCTGAACATACGATGACAAGGCTTTGTTCTGTTGGCTGATTGCAACTAATGAGTTGAGTTCCTCTAACTTTGATGGTAATCAATAGGGTGACCATGCATTTCATATTAGGGAGAGCTTTTCATATCTGCTAACGACTGTAGCACTTGGAATCAAGACTCTGTGCTGTGTTTGGCTTGACCAGTGCTGCACTCCCGTCATTTGTGAAGGGCTGGGATTGTTGGGGAGAAACTGTAAGAAGATTCTCTTACTCCTTTCCAGCTCCTGTACCTTTTTCTGAAAGTATTAAATAGCATGAAAATTGCCCATCTTGAACTATTATGATTTCCTTGCTCATTAGCTGTGGTGATCGTTTCTTTGTGTGCTTGTTGACACCATTCCGTGTTTTGTAATTGTATTACTCATAAGCATGAGATTTCTTGGGGTTCTCTTTCACAAATTGATTTTGCTATTATTTAAGCATATGAATCTTGGTTAGAATCCTCCCTAGGTTTATTAAGATTGCCATTCCTGAAGGGGAGAGCCTTCCATTTCTAGGTGGGACAATATTTCTTGCACCCATGACCTATGTGGATAGTTTCTGGAAAAAGTGGTCGGGCATCATCATTACAAGTCTAGCATTCGAGGGATGCTTTTTTCAGGTATGCTAGTTGATCACCTTCCCACTCCATTGCAGCCTTTACAGGTAAGGGGGGGTGGGTGCATTTTGTGACCTACTATTCGATCACGTCCCCACTTCTTTATTTTATCTGCCAGGAATGATCATATAGAAACCCAAAGAATCAATCCTCCAACTCTTGTTATAGTCTCATAAACTCTCTGTGCTCAATGGTTCTCGTGCACCAGCCTGTAAATATTCCAATATATTCAGAACTAATTTGTCTTAATAATAATAATAATAATCTGAATGTGCCTTGTGTACAAATTGTAAATGACTCACAAAGAAAGAAGGAAAAGGAGAAATTCCTGATAATTTGCAGTGGAAATCATTGCACCAAGCTGTTGGGTGGGTTTGATGAGTTATGTTATGTCCCATCGTGGTTTGATGCACTGTTGTTAATATCGTTTTGTTTTGGCTGAAATATGTTTACTAGTTAAAAAAATGAGATAAAACGGTGTAGTTTTTATCTCATTTAAAATTTTGGTCTATTCCGGAAATTCCGCTCAAATTTTGGTTGGAACATTTCGGTTTTCATTCTCGCCCGTTCTATTTTGGCTAAATAGTATTTTTTTAAGTAATAAATAATTTTACAACATCAATTATATCTCTTAATCCCGGTCGTTAGATTGAGATAAAATTTTACGAGGAGTCTCTTGACATTTATATATATTATGTTAAAATTTCAGAGCAATCAGAGAATATAATGATCTTGCAAGATTGATGATATTGTTCTTGTAATATTATATATGTTTATAATTTTGTTATTGGATTTGAACTATTTTTTTTTATACACATACACACACATAAACAGTATAATCTTGAAATGACACGTCGAAACACTAACATTCCACTCCAATTGAAAAAATAAAGCCAACTGAATTAACCACACTGCACTCCACGCATGGATGAGGAAACCAAGAGTTTCATGTTAACTTATCGTGGAAGGGGATTAGTTGGCACATCACAATATGCTGTCAAAATTCTTTGAAAGAGATACAGAGAATGTGCATAATCACTCGCATGCTATACACTTTGGCAATTATTCATATATATATATATATAAAAAACCCTCATTGTCCCGAGAAGTTGCGAGCGACTCAGAGAAGTTTGCCTTTTCAGGGTTGAAACAGAGACTCGAAACCGAGTCCCTGTGACGCTGTGACACCTGTAATCAAGTTTGCTTTATTTTAACATTGTTTATGAAATATTTTACTTTGACCTTTCAATTGCCTTTTCTTTTAATATCTAGTAGTGTCACACACACACACACAAAGAATAGTATATAGCACAATTTCTTAAAATCAACTCAAGTATCTTTATAACAATTTTCATCTATCTAATCAAACTTGATTTTAGATATATTATTATCATATCCAAACAGACATCTTCATATAAAGTTCCTTTATTTAGATTAAATTAGGTTAAAACAACACTATGTTTAGACTTGAATTTAGTTTTTTTTTAATGTAAATAATAATAATCAAGTCAGGATTATTAGATATTGTTATTAAACATAGTCTAACATGTTAACATTCGCTTGACCCAACTTTGAAATTAAATCATGTAGAAGTTTTCTTAACATGATCTATTGACTTAGAGGGTCCATAGAAAACCCTAAACGATTACTAAAAAGCGTGATTGAATTGTTTTTTTAAAAAAAATTTCAAGATGATATTTTTTTAATAACAAGACGATGATATATTGGATCGATGACCTAGGCATCATGACGTAACTCACCAAATTTGTGATCTGATTGATGGGCTCTACTAGGTTTTTTCTTTTTAAAACTATTTTTATTTAATCATACTATAATAAAAATAAACGCTTGTAAAGTCAAGAGCATATAAAATGTTAGGATGCTCATTTAAGATTGTAATAACCTTATAAAAAGCAAACCAAAATAATTTATGAAGATAAATCCAAATCAAACAAATATTGAATGATGAAATTAAGAAAAAAAATAAATAAATAAGCGAATGCAATAAAAGGGGGATGAAAAAGGTAACAAAAAAACTCTATTTTTTTTTCTATTTTTTTCAATGGAGCCAAAACTTCTATCTCATTTAAGTTAAAACCCAAGAAATATAATATTTAATTGCATTGATAAAAACTTGTATGTCATTTAAGCTAAAGCCCATTAAAGGGAAACACAAGAAGAACATTGAGAACGAAAAACAACACCGAAGAAATGAAAAAACCAATCCTGGCTTGCATGGAGAAGTAGAGAAAAAAATGTATAAAGGAAACTAAATGATCAATAAGAGCAAATGACTTTTGATGTGTTGGTTTTAACAATGCTGGTTTACCTATATCCATTAGGTATATCCTTTTAGTTTTATTATTCTTTCCAATAATACGTTTTGAGGTTAGGATATTAGACTATTTTTTAATAAAAAAAATAGGCATTCTTGCTAACTTTTGTGTGATTGAGTGTTTTTCATGTTAAATTCTTGATTGAGCTTGAAAACTCTTTGAAAGATTAATTAATTTATTTGTAGTTTTATAAGACCCATTCACATCTCTTATTTTTGTTTTTCAAGACGGGTTCTTATTGTGTCAAGATGCAAACCACTCAAATATGATTTTTGTATATCTTATGATGTATCTGCATAACCTTTCAACTTGACTCTTTGCCTATCACATGCTTAAAATTAAACCACACAAGAATTGATTAAACGTGACATGGTCAACTTGACTTCTTCAAAAAAATTTAATAACTATTGTTAGAGAATAATATAATTCATAATCTGGAAGCTCACCTAATAGTTTAAGCTCTTAGGTGAAATGATTCCTTAATGTGGTTTAAAGTCTTGTTGACCTAGCGATCACAAGTTTGAATCTCACCATCCCCATTTTATTTGATAAAAAATCAAGCATAATGTAGTATGAGTCTATGCAAGTTTTAAACCCAAAAAACTTTCACTTAAAGGGGTGTTAGAGAATAATATAACTCATATTCTGAGGCCTTACCTAATAGCTTAAACTCTTAGATAAGATGGTTTCTTAACTATAAAAAAATAAGAATAAAATTTTAAAATATAATGAAGTTGAGTGGTGTGTGTATATATATATATATAAGGGAATGTTCATGTAAACATGCATTGCACTCCAAATATTTTAGAATATTTAGGCAATTGATTTAAAAGGGTTAGCACGAGTTGTGAGAGAAGGAGAAGAGTTGATCTCCATCATCATGCTCTAACTAAACATTCTAGTTCAGAAATCATAACTATATTTTTAAGTATTTGTAGTGAAATTAACAACTAGTTCTATTTGATTTAGAAATCTCAAATTTAGTTTTTAATATTTTATCTTAGCCTTTTAAGTGTTTTTTTTTTTTGTATAAATTTTAATTATAAAAATGATATTTGAACTTAAAACCTATTAATAAAAAAAGTAAGGATAAAGTGCCAATTAAGTTAAATTATTTTGAGCATATACTTAACGTATAAAACTATCAACTGAGAAAGTAAGAAATTGGTTGGAGAATTTGATAGTCAAAGCATGCCAAGGAAGATTCTGATTGAAAATTTAGTTGAGTTTACTTTTTAAAATGTTTTTTTGTTCATAAATGTATCAAAATAATATATATATTTTTAAATATTATTTTTGACATTAGTAAAACACCAAAAAAATATAATTTAAAGCAAATTTGTTTTCTTTTTTAGACACTCTTAAAACACAGTTACAAACAATAAAAGTAAGCAACTTAAGAATGGTTATTGGGGTGTCCACAAAGAGCGTGATGTGACAATAAAAGACTTTTAATTTATATAACAAGTTTTAAGTTTGAGTTAAAATATATTTCTCTTATAAAAACATGGAACAACTAAAATTTTACTCGATCAACTATAATTACAACACTCACGTACAAAAAGGTTATTGGGGAAAGGCAAATATGTTTGTGAAGTGAGCAGACAAAACTATCTTTATTGGGTTTTCAAAAACTTCTTCTCCTTGACTTGCTGTTCTTTTTTTTTTAATCTAAGATATATATAAAATAATAGCATGAATTCGTTACTTGACAAATTGTCTGGAAAATAAAATAATTTGGTCCCCAGCATACATGTGAGCTTGTCCTCAAAAGACAAGCGTAATTTCTTCGAAAATTGCAGCACGAAACAGGCCATAGTTTAATTAAATAAACTATAGATATATGATTTCACATCGCACAACTCTACTTTCCCACATGAACTTTAGAATCTCTAAACCTCAAAAGCTCCATTTCCGTACAGCTGGTGCACATCTCCATAGCCTCCCTTGCCATGATTTCTCATCTTCGAAACCATCTGGACTGCTACAAGTCTCGAACTTGTCTCCTTCATGCATGGTTTCGTTTTTCAACATGAATCCTTTCTCCCAGGTTAATAAAACTAATTAAAAAGAAAAAAAAAGGACAATAAATTTCATGATCATCAGAAAGAACGATCCATTTCGCAAGTTACTTCCTTCTACATCTGGTTTCTTAGAGACTTTTGTCCCTCTGTCGGTCAGAACCACTGAACTTTTTCTAGAACTCCACTGAACTCTGAACTTACTTAAAAAACATTTAAATTTAATTTAATGATTGGTTTAAATTATGATTATCTTTTTTAATGTGTGTATTTGACATATATACACTTCTTAGCAGACTTCACCTTGTTTATCTAGTTTATAAGCATATTCACAACATGTTTTATGTCAGGACCTTGAGTCAACACCAAACTTTGGATATAAGGCTCATTATTATTATTATTATTATTATTATTATTATTATTATTATTATTATTATTATTATAAAGATAAATACAATAGAAATACCCATAATAATATAAATATTATCATTAATTTTATTTATTATGGTGAGAATATCATATTATTCACCCTATCTTATTCTTTGATTACTTTAGGACTATGATATCTATTCATATCCTCCTTGTATTTGGCATTGGTTTTTAGCAATTTTTTCCTCACATCATCCGGTGTAGTTTGCACATCCATAACCATCTTTATAGTCAAGGCTACATCCAACTCCTTTTTAAACTAGTATGATATCTAGCACATGACTAGAACATTGTAAGAACATGATCTTAAATTGTGATTTGTAAGTGAAATTGTGCTTAGTAATTTTATTTATGAATTTTACTTGTATATATGCACAATCCTACTAATTTGGCTTGTCACTTATTATGTTTTGAGTTAAGTTGCCAAATGTCTAATTCAATAACTTTGTTTGTGGTTGTGTTTTACTACTAAACTATAATGATGAATCATACATCCATCACAACATCCATAAAATTGACAAAGGAACTTGCTTTCTCGATCTTGAGTGACAATCTTCAGTATCCCATGTAAGCTAACAACCTCTAAGAAGAAATCTAAACAATTATAAGAGTATCATTTGTCTTCTTATAAGAGATAAATTACATCATCTTTAAGAACCTATCAACTATAACAAATATAAAATCCATTCCTTAAACAAAGTATAAAATCTATAGACAAGTCCTCTTATATATTTATATATAAAGAATATGATAAGACATATATAATGCTGTATTCTTTATTTTCCCTTTAATAGTTTCATAAATATAGTATTTTTACATAAACTTACCAAGATTGTGGTATAAAATCCTCTAATATATTTGCATCTTACTAGTTTCATAAATATAATGTTGTATTCTTGTGGTGGTTTTTCTTAGTTTACTAAGACTTCATGCCTCTATTATATTTGGTTGTTTAGGAGAGTCTTTAAAATAGGTCCGGGTTAAGCCTACCTCGAGGTAAGTCTTTAGGCACATTTCTCTCATTCCCAAGCTATTTGACATTGTTGTTATTATTTGCTCTAAATTATCTAGGTTTTACTTTTATGCTCGCATCCATTTATCAAAGAGGCCAACCAATTATGATACTAATTAACATATCATATATATTAAATAAAAATTAGAGTTCACAAGCTCTAAAATTATAACTCGAAATTATAGAGAACTAGATAGAAAGCTTTGATAGTTTTTGAAAATGTTTGTAATTTATTAATTTGATAAAGAAATCATATACCAATTATTTATATAGATTATAAAACTAACATAATCAAAATGACTCCAAATCAAAGTGAAAAAGTAATTCAAGCCTAAAATTAATAAGAAAAATTATTAAAATAGTAAAAACCACATCTTTTAGACCTAATTTGATGGTATTCCTAGCTTAAACTAGTTACAACCAACCATTTATTATAAAACTTACCTTGTAAAATCATATGAAGATTTTTAAGCATGATCCAATAATAAGATATTAAGTTAAAATTGTTTTTGTCAAGCTACATGTTTAATGTGACCTGGATTCTTCTTGAGATTCTTTATGGACTTAACCTTACCTATCTAATATATACATGCATTCACAATAAATTTTATATGACTTACTCCAAGTTTCTTACCTTACACTCTAAGATTACTTGGTCCTTACTCCTAAAATATGAGCCCTAAACCCAAATATATATATATATATATATATATATATATATATATATATATATATATATATATATATATATTCTCGAAATCTTGAAGATTTGTTGGCTTTACCTACTCACAAATATAATAAGAAATCCATTATCCTTCACCTTTACTAGCCACAAAGATTTTGAATTATAAAACTTGGTTATAACCTAGTTAATTTATAAAACTTTATCAATATATATACATAACCAAAGCAAGCCAAACTACACCAATTTTACCATTGATTAATGAAAAGGTTCTTTCATATACCATCTTTCTTGACAAAATTTTCCCTCACACTTGTTTAAAACCAAGAATCTCATCTTTTATAGAATCACCTATAAGCAAACACTACCTTACACAAACAATTTTGGTCAATTATATAAGAATTAAAAATCATATAGCATAACAACTTTTTTTTTCCTATAGTAAATATGAAGAGAACAATAAATTTGAAGGCTATGAGGACATCTTTAGCACCATAAAAAACCCTTTTTCATGAATTAGATTTACCTATTAGTATTGAAATATTTGCCAATAAAATCACTATTAACAAGGTAAAAAGTAAAAAAAGCAAAAACTTCTTTATGACCGTAGTTATCAATTTTTTATATTTGTATTACATATTTAATGCACAAAATTGATACTATTAGTTATGATACCACTTGTTGAAGGAGTTGAGCACATCTTTGTTATCATTTGTTGGTTGCAACTTATATAAGCATGTGAAAACAAACAAATAACCAAGAAAAAAAGTGAAAATAAAAATAAAACATAAGTGAATAAACATGATTTAATTTGGTTCAATAAAATCCTATCTATGTCTATAATTTAAGAGTAACCATTCTTTATAAAAAGAGAAAATCATCAGGATAAAAGTATATTAAGTTTCATTCAAAGTTCAAAACCTCTTGTAATAATTGATAATAGTGAAAATTAATTCTTCAACCTTTTAGCTTCCAAAATTCATTAAAAAAAGGGTGAAGGAAGATTTTAAACAAAGAAATTTTTAGATTCTTACACACTCTTCCTTGCCTTATATTTTAGTATTTTATTCTTGTTTTATGTTTTATTTTCCTCTACAATTTAGATTTTAGGTTCATATTGTTAATAGATATTTGAGTTTCATGTTCTTTGGTTTAAAGATGTTGGTTTACAAATGCATCTAGATCAATGTAACATTATTAGAATCTTGGGAGGCATATTGGATATATCCTAGTTGTATAAATGAAGAACAATAAAGCCTTAAGGACAAGAGATTATCCTTGACAGCAACAAAAAAATCATTACTTTAAAGCAAATTTGTCAATATCGTTTCGGACCTTCGGTTAATACTTCGTTTTTTCAATTGGAATGAAATGTTTCGATTTCGAGCATTTCGGTGCGCCGTTTCGGAGTTGTACTATTTATGTGTATATATATATATATACATATATATATATAATTAAATATATTATTTCAAAAAAAAAATTAGTTCAAATCCAAAAATAAAATTATTTAGAACTGTGTAATTTAATCTAAAAAAGGGCACAATAAAATGATTTTTTCTGAACAAAATTATGAAAATATATAATATTATGAGAACACTATCATCAATCTCGCAAGGTCATTATATTCTCTGATTGTTCTAAATTTTTTAACATAATATATATATCAAGAGACTCGTAAAATTTCATCTCAATCTAACGGCCGAATCAAGAGATATAATTGATATTGTAAAATTATTTATTATTTTAAAAAAATACTATTTGGCCGGAACAGAACGAACGGAACGAAACCAGAATGTTTCGGCTAGTATTAGGCTGAAAAATCCAGAACAGGTCGAAATTTAAACCGAGGTAAAAAATATGTCATTTTGTCTTGTTTTTTAGCTGGTACGAAACGTTTTGGCCAAAACAGGACGGAATAGACAACTATGCTTTAAAATGTTTCAATAAGTAAGTACCCTTCTTGTTATAGTTTTAACATAATTGATTTAAACATTTTTCTCTTGAGTTCATAGATTTAAACTTGAATAAATTCTAGTTTTTCATAAGATATTTTTCGCTTAACATGCTTTTATAATGATAAACTAATTATTTTTAAACTATAATCTTGTCATGATAAACTAAACATATATATTTGCAATCTAGTCTAATCTATTTATAAACTATGGCTCTGCAAAGGCAACCACAAACTTAGCATCAAGTTGGACGACAAGCCTTCGGGTTCTAAACTTCATCCAACACATGCTATTTCATAGTTTATTATGTTCATAAATTGATGAAAGTTGATATGATTTAGCAAATCTAGGTAGTAATCACTTGTTCATGTTCTCTAAGCTCTTGATTCGATGCTGGCTCATGGCTCTTTAGGAACTATACATAATCCTCGTATTCAACAACATCTCTTCTTTCTAATATTAGGCCATTGAGCAATATTCTATATGCAGAAATATTTCATCTATATCATTTAGCAGATGTTTTAACTTCTCTTTTTTCTTTTCATTTAGTAGACTTCATAGCAAACTCTCTATCAATTCATAGAAGAATTGTTTCTACAAACAAATTTGTATTCCATTTTTTTATCACAATCCAAAAATAAATTCTATACATAGCGTCTAGTTTCATAGAAACACACACTCACTCACCTGAGTAGTTCTGACTCGTATCTTTGTCAGGTTTCCCATTGATTCTTGTTGGTTTGGTTAGTTTAATAATTAATTAAATTATCTTTTCCATAGGAGTTATTTTTAGTTATCTTAAGGAAACAACTATAAAACTAGCATTAAGAAACCGAGTCAAGCATGCATTAATGCATGAATTTCGTACTACTTACAAACTCAATGTCTTGTTATCTTGAATGCTATTGAAAGATGAGCCGGCTACTTTTTTTCATGCCTTTTCTTAACTAATAACGATGGTGATCAGCAGATACAATGTTATATCGAATAAAGAGCAAGTCTTACGAAAGTGTTGAATGATTATTGTGGGGTCCTGCACAAAGTTTTTGACTACCACAAGAACAGTGGGAGAAATCTAGGTAGTTCTCTAGTTTGCTGTAAATTTTTGACTCTCTAACCTAAGTTATTGGTCCAGAAATATGCTTCATTGTATATTCAAAGTCCTCGTCGCGTGCATGACAGTAGATATGGATATAAAACATCCATATTTCTGTCAGAATATCGTAGCATGCCTCGTGGCTAGCTTTGGATCAATTCAACCCTGGTGACCACTTTCAAACTCTTGAAAGACAGATATAGTTTCTTAATTAATTATACCTTACTGTATTTGGATATTTTATTTTTAACTGTCCTTTGAGTTTCCCTAGCTAGTCCTGCATGTAGCCAGGGAGCTGTAATATTTTATTCAGGCTGCTGCTGGAACCCTAGCTTTGACTTGGGTTTGAACACTCTATAAAAACCACACCATGGTTCCCAAGTTTCCTCTCTTTCTATTCTTGAAAAACAAGCATATGCTCAAAGAGTACAGGGAATCAGAAAAGATGGTGTACAGAAGGTTTTTAGTATTAGCACTTGGGCTGCTCTTTGTTATAAATGCTATATGGGGCTCTTGCGCACATGATTATCATGGTATATCTATATTTCTTGCCATTAATTAAGTTCTGGTGGAAAGAAAACATTACCAGAATTCATTTGATCTTTATTTGAATCTGTTCTGTAGATTGGGAAATGAAGAAGAAGAAGGAGACTGTTGGGATTGGAGAAAATACAGTATCTGTTCATAAGGTAATTAAGCTTGTTGCCCCCTGTATAATTTCTCTCTTATGATGGTATTCTATGGTTATTAATCTAAATAATATTTAACTACTGCTGTTATGAATCCGTTTCTTAACTTGAGCATTGTCATGCGCAGGAACTTCTCAGTGGTTTCAGCACTGCTAGAACCAGGAAGATGGATCTCGGGGGAAAGAAAATGGCGGCTCAGAAAGAGTCGAGGGGAAAACCTGAGAAAGAGAAAGGATTTCAAGGAAAAGCTTCAGAAGATAATTCAGGTGCAAACTACTCTACTGTCAAATGTGACTTTCAAGTAAAGGGATCGAGTTTTAATGTAAGATGTAAACGCGGAGCCAGAAAGAAATCTCCTAAAACGAGGAGAGGGCCTGGTTTTCTTGCTTTTGGGGATGATTATAGAGGACCTAAGCAGCACCCTCCCAAGCATAACTGACAGAGAAGCACCGAAACCCTTTAGTTAGATCCCTTTTTTCTGTAATATTCAGCAGCTTGTAGGTATCCTAGCAGGTGCCATCTTGTAAAATTTTGATGCTTCAAGAAATATAATACAATCAATCCTTAATTATTAGGCCATGCTTGTCTTTTAGTTACAGTTTTACAGTTCATTATATAATTTCTTACTTATATCCATGTGAGATTGCAGATATTTGTTTAACGTTTTGGTTCCAAGATTTTGGAAGTGGCCTGGGTTTGGAATATGATGAATATTTCGTTCATAGTTGTCTCTGACCGCAGGAAAGAAGAGAAATGCTTCAGACAAGTGTCTGAGAGGATCACACAAGATCAGTTGAATGATCAGGTCTCCTTCTATCTCTCTTTATCTTCGACATCGCACATAAAATCTTGGTATATCTTAATGGAAGCTCTTTCAACTAATTAATTAACAATAACTTTTTTATTTTTTCCACGGCAGAAGGGTATGAACAGAGAGACATTTTCTGCCAGATTGGGAACTCCAAGGACTGATGTTGATCAGACAGTCCATCTCCCAAAGTTCAACTCCAAGGATTCCAAAGCAATGCCAACCAAAACCAGCTTGGAAAGTTCTTCAACGGCTGAGATTGACCAGGAACCTCAAGGTAGTGTCTCTGATCCAATAGAAGAAATGGAAAGCCTTGTCGATGCAGCAAGAGAAATAGTCAACCTAATGAACAAAGATTACAGCACAAGACCGCCTATCCGCCAGCCACCGATCAATAACAAAGGGCCCGTTCATTGAGCACAAGATGGTTTACTTTTGGCTCACAATTTTGTCCCCAATAGGAAATGAAATCTTTTAACCAATTTTGTATTTTTATAATCTCTGGTGATGTTTTTAATTAGCTGGTTCGATCGATGTACTCGCTAGATATATATTCCCCATAACACAGAAAATTAAATTATGAATGGTGCTGTGGCTAATTCAAGGAAGAAATCAACAGACTGGTGCATTAAACATTAAAAAATGAAAAAAACCATTACCAAATGGTACTGTAGACCTTACAGTTGTACAAGATCTTTTAGAGTGGGAGAGCAAACCGATTTATCATCGATACAGGCCCTTGCCAAGACTGAATATACAGTTTCAGTAAGGTGATATCCATCAAAAAAGTAGTGGTGGTTCGGATCTGGGCACGGTTTTAGCTCAGGAATGCAAGCTGAGGTCCCGTTGGCCCATGTTATGCAGCATGGGTTGCTTGTGTCAAGCAATCCTGTCCAGAAACCAGAAAGTTAATCAGAAAAGAAGATTAAAAACAAAAACAAATTCAGGGAGTATATACTCTACGTACCATATTTAGAAGGATTCATAATTGCATCGTAGCCTAGCCAATGCGCGTGACCACGAACAAAAATGGAGTTGGGAAGAGTGGATGTCAAATTCTGAAGCATTCCGAGAAGATTTTCGTTGAAGTATGCGACAAGCTGGTTGGATTCTTCAACGCATTTTCCATCATGTTTGTTTTTCCTAGTCATTGAAGGGATGCAGCCAATGGGTCCAATCTCATACATCACAACTTTCCTGGCTCCTAAATTATATAACCTCTGTCGATAGAAGATACACATGTAAAAACATTTTGACTTGAAAGTGTTAGCAAGGAAACAGAAGCAAGATATACATATATATATATATATATATATATATATATATATATATATATGCATGCATTGAAAATAAAGCGTATAGATTTTCAGAATTCAAGGATAGATTTTCCAATGATCAGGGATTTACCCGAAATTGTCCTGATAGTTTATCCAGAAGGTGATTAGCAAATGCTTGAGGAGAGAAATGTTTGCTTGTGCCATATATCCTGGGCTCCAGGTAGTTACTCATATAGTCATTACTGCCAATGCAAACCACAAAAATAGACTTCGACAGGTACTCCAATTGTTCATCCGGACTGCTCTTGAAGTGCTTTGGTAAGCTTGACCTAACTGTTCGCTGAAATAAATCAATCTGATCGTCCAAACTCAAGCATTTTCCCTGAAAATTGACACCAATATTCAAAGTGGGTGATTAATGATTGATTAACTTATAGTGATCAGTAACCCCTTTCCTTTTTTTAACAAAAAATAACTAGCTAGGCAGTGTTGCTCATTGACAATGTTAGAGAATAATATAAATCATATTCTAGAGCCTTACCTAAATGTTTAAAGTTTAGGTGAGACTTTAGAATATGATTTATATTAATTATATTCTGGGGTCTCATCTAAAAGTTTAAGCTTTTAGATAGGAAATGACGATTCCTTAATATAGTATTAGAACCTTGTTGACCCAACGGTCACGAGTTCGAATCTAGTCATCTCTATTCTATTTGATAAAAATCAAACACAAGTTAGTGTGAGTCTGTGCAAGTTTCAAGCCTAAATGATTTTCACTTGAGGGTGTGTGTTAGTGAATAATATAAATCATATTCTGTGGTCTCATCTAAGAACTTAAATTTTTAGATGAGATAATTCCTTAACATATACTAATTATTGAAGACAGAATGAAGACATTTTGTTTCTTTGATTTTCTCAAACTTTTAACCACTTAGTTAAACTCAAAACTTGAAATTTAATCTGATTCGAGTTTAAAGCTGAACCAAGTAAAACCCTATTGACCAATTTAAACACACGGTTGATATGAACAAACCCTATTGATCACGTAAACACCAAGAAAATATTTTTAAAACACTGCTATAAATCATGCTCGCATCTTCAGCTTATTAATTAACTGATGCCTGCCTGCTGGCGTGACATGAACTCTTATCAATATATTTTCTCTAGCAATACTTTAGAAATTGAATTGATAAGATTGTACGCGTAGTGTCTTAATATCCAAGGAAATAATCATATCAGCATATACTTTGAATCGTGGCTGCCATGATTGTGGGAGGAGGATGCCAAACTGCATCTTTTTGCACGCATAACCTTTTTTATTAATTTTAAATTCAATTATAGAGTTATATTATAAGATTCTCAGTTAGAAAATCTGAGTAGCATGTGTGACCCAATTTTCTTAAATGCAGGCACATAATTAATGTTATTAATATGGTATTGATCTACAAGCAACGAATATATTAGATTGGCGGCAGATATCACAGCTGGAGCCGAAAAAGAAAAGAAAACAAAACAAAAGGTAATCTCTGGGATTATATATATCTCTTGATTAATTCCTAACACCAAATTAAAAGAGATATGGTTAAATGCTGGATTCAATGAAAGAAACGATTAACAAAATTCTAAAAACAAAAATGGTCATATAGAGATGAACTCTTGATGAAGGCTATCATTTATATATATATATATATATAATTAGAGTTATGCGACATCCAATAATTCGTCATTAATTATTCTTCAAAGTTTAAAGGATAAAATAATCAACCATATGATTAGTTGCAAGGATTATTATATAGAGAACAAGAACAATCGTCGAAGGAAGATCCTCAGGTTTAACAAAAAAAGAAAACTGACGCAGGAATATATTAATCGAATCTGTTAAATATCTTACCAAATACTGTCCAGTTTCAGGAAGAATGCCACAAGATGCTGACGCGTAATTCAAACCAGTAAGCGGTGTGGATGTCCGGATGCTTATAGACGGCGGAGGATATGGCAGCCCCAGAAACTCAGCTGCAATATGAATTTCAACAAAGAACACATATTATTTATACACATGTCGATGGCTATATGAACTTCCTTTGAGTGGTGCATGTTCTTGTCAAAACGTTTAACGTTCAAAAATTGCAGAATACCTATAAAATCCGGAACCAGTCTACCATTACTGAATCTTCCTGTATCTCCCTTGACAAAGTTAACACCATAGGGCTTGAAATCAGCCCTCGAAACGGTTGGCAGGAGATTGTTATTGCCGCTATCGAACAGCGAATCGCCGAAGACGTACAGCGCTGGTGCAAGCGGAGCACCGCCGACCTGAGAGATGAAATGAAGGAGCCCGACAAAGATGATGCATAGTACTGTAAAACCCATCACCTTACTCTCCTTATTCGTGTTGCAGAGCTAGACTGATACGAATCTGTGAAGAACAGATTATGATATGAATCTGTGAAGAAAAAATAAGGGGTGGGGAGTCTGCAAAGGTGCTCAAAAAACCCTTGAAGACGTTCTCTTTTATAGGGGGTGCAAGGGGTTGGTCGGATGATGGAGCAAACGTGGAGTTTTTAAAAAAAAATTATTTTTATTTTTTTATTTTAAATTAAATATTTTTGGTGTTTTTAAATTATTTTCAGTGCTAATGTCATAAATATTTTTTAAAAAATAAAAAATCATTTTAATATATTTTTAAATGAAAAGGAGATGGAGTGACACAAATATTTTACATGAAAACATATCTATATAATTATTGGGGAAGGATTAATCGAAAATGAAGTTTATGTTGATTTATTATTGTCTTTACTTAAAAAATTCACTCCAAAACTATTCTAAAATCTATGTTCTCTTATATTTTTTTTCTATCCTGCAAAAAACCATATGATATTGTGGTAATTGACTTCTATTTTTTATTTCATCTCATATAAGAAACTGTTTGGTTAGTAAAATATTTTTTTTTATAATAGAGCTCATATGTAATTATTTTTTAAATATTTTTTTATAAGAAAGAATAACTTATTTTTCATGCATGAAAAGCTGATCTTCATTTATTTTTTATTTAAAAATTCATTTTACCATCATTTTAATAAAAAATATACCCTTTAAATTTACATTTTTAAAATAAAAATATTTTTCTTAACTTTTTTTTAAACTATAAAAGAAAAAAGCTACCTAGGACAAACGCAACTTTAAAATCCATAATAATTGTGGACTGAAAAAAAAGGAAAAAAAGAAAAGAAAGAAAAAGCGTTACTGTACCATTAGTGCTTAGGCTTTTGACCTTCACTACCGACTTCGTCAGCAATTAATGCCATTTTTTATTTTTTGTAACGTTTGGTTTCACATGATAAAGCTGACCACCATTCCATATAAATATAAGTTAATTAGAAATGAAGTCCCTTTAGTTTATTATAATTAATTATCCAGTCCCTACACTATTGAAAATAATTAGATGATCCTTTGACCAATGTTAACCATCATCAATGTAGTATTTGTCTTCTTTCGAAAATATCTTTTTTTCCCTAATAAGATATTCTATCCTAATTTTCTTCACGTTTTTCAATTTGTAAAAAAGTCAAATTAAATTAAGAAATAATATGCATTTGACAAAGGGACTAAGTTATAAGTGAATTCAATATCATGAGGATGAAAAGTTAGTTTTTGAAACTTCAAGGATTAATTAAATTATGCTAAACTATAGATGAAAATTGCACGCACTTGATTTTTATTTTTATTTTTTTGGGGCCCTAACGTGAATGTATGAGGTTTGGCATGCCCGTTTGACTTTGCGATCCCATCGGTTTTTGACCAAAATTTAAAAAAAAAATTAATTTTAAATGAATATGTTTTTGTGTGTTTTAGATCATTTTGATGTGATGATTTAAAAAAAATAAAAAAAATATCATTTTGATGTATTTCGCACGATAAATATTTTAAAAAACTACCGCAACCATACTCCCAAACAAGCCGGAGTGGTTAACTACGGAGGGTGGCTGGGATTGTATCCAGTGTTTGTGAGTTGTCGAATCGGTTTTCTGCAAGAAATAAATCGAGCCCACATGAAACACAACCAATTTCCCATTAAGAACTCCGGCATTTTCGAAGCTGTCTTCCTCTCCTTTTCGTTTCTATGAAGGCACAAGGAAGTGGCAGGCCGTAATGAAAAGGGTATGAAAAGAAGGATTCAGACATTATATCTACTGTAAAACTAGAGGTGGCCTGTGTTTAAAAAAACTTGAGTTTTTATATGATTTTTCATTAAAAAAAATGTCTGATTCGTGTTAAGGTAGAAGAACATGATGGTAAACTTGAAGCTTAACATGATGGGAAAGTTAAAAGAAGAGAGATAAGGAGAGTTAGAGAGAATTCCAGAAAAGAAAGGGAAATGCACTGTTTCTATTCCTTACTTGCCTTCCGTGTTAGTTACATAATCTTATTTATATAGTAGCCAGAATTTGATGATTTCATTAGCTTGCGATGCCTGTGATTACTTCTTCTACTTCCTCTGTATCATCTTCCTACTAGAAGCTTGTGATCCACTTTCTTCATGTCTGCAACAATACTTCCCTCCTCCAAATGATTCTTGACCTCAGGAATCTAGGCAATGTTGGATCATTAATCCAACGTTGGGCTTATATGAAAATAATTATGTGTTTGTGGACTGTCAAAATAAGGTGAAGCCTAATTAAAAATGATCTGCTAAGTATTTTTAGACAATTGGGTTTTGATGTATCTAATAAGGGTGTGAACCTTTAATGTGTAGAGATTACGGGGTTATTCCTATTTTAGTGATGGGCTAAAATACGAATACCAAAGGGTGGGAATGCCAAAAGGCATGAATACCAAAAGACACTTGGTTGCCTATATATATGGTGATGGTCCCCAGATTACACGTGCTACATTCTCACACTTACATCCCATTATCAGAGAGAAACTAAGACTAAGGTTAGAGAGAAACAAAGGGCTTGCTGCCCAATGCCGCTTGCGCACTATGGACAAAATGGACTATCTTCACTTGGAGGATACAAGGTGTAAGCTATGTAACCATGAGGAGGAATCCCATGAGCATCTTTTTTTCCAGTGCAGGTTTTCTTCTCAAGTTTGGAGGAGGATCACGGGTCATGCCAAAATCTTCTGGCCTCCTCTTGCATGGGGTAGCCTTATAGACTGGATCGCTAACAAATACCACAACAACAAGCTCGTTCACCAAATGATTGGTCCGCTCCTCTTGGCAGCTGCGGTGTACCACCTTTGGCAGGAGAGGAACAGGAGAGTCTTCCACAATAATCCTAGGACAATCCACCTTTTATGTGAAGACATATACCAGCAGATTAGAATCCGGGTTTCTAACCATCAAAGAAGGCATGAAATTCCGGAGCAAACGCCGGCAATCTGGGGAGTCCGACTTAGGGGTAGGCGTGTGGTTGCTTTCGTTTCATGAGGTCGGAGGCACGGTTTTTTAGCGTGATGGGCGTTATAGGCGTGTGGTTTGTTTTTTTGTTGTTGTGTTTAGTAGTCACTTTGTTGAGCGGAGTTCGAGCCTTTGGCCCGATGGATAGTTCCTTCGTGTGTGGAGCTTTGTTTCTTAGTTTGTTTCTTAGTCTTTGTAGGCCTCTAGTTTAAAGGCCCGGGTTTGTCTCATTTCCTTTGTGGGGAGGTTTCTTTCCCTTTTGTGTCTGCTGTTTCAGCTAGCCTCTTTCCCAGTATATTAAGCTCTCTTTAATATATCTTTTTGTTCAAAAAAAAAAAAAAGAAACAAAGGGCTCTCTAAGGTGCACGTGTTAATTTGGAAGGCCATCCGTACGACTCTAGATAACAACTTCCGGATATGAATTCAGGTACGCATCCGCTTTATAGTTTATGCAGTTTATTCGTTCTTGATAATTCGACATGAATACAATTTCTATATGATATGAAATGCTAGATCTAACAAGTGGTATCAGAGCCATTTCATGTTGAATTATTAGGAAACTAATTAGAAAACTCAAGTAAACAGAACTGGATTTACCAATGCAGATTAGAGATGAGTCGGTTTTTGACTGCTAGTTGAAATAAACTGCTGCTAGTTGAAGATTTAAACCAGTTTGTGTGTTTATATATTATGTAAATATATATAAAACACCAGCGCAGGCTTGCAAAGCCAGCGCTGGTGATGCAACTGGCAGCCCCGTGGCTGCCAGTATACAGAAAATTAAACTGGCAGCCCGTAGGCTGCCAGTGAAGATTAAAGAACCAGCGCTGGCCTGAAGGACAGTGAAAATTAAAGAACCAGCGTTGAGGCCAGCGCTGGTGAAGTAAAATTTCAAACTGGCAGCCCGTATGTTGCAGTGTAAGAAATCCCAGTGGCCAGCCTGTGAATATGAAGAAGAAGATGATAAAAAAAAAGAAAAAAAAAGGGGGAAACTGAACCGATTGTACTGGCAGCCGTTAGATTGCCTGCCAGTGCAATTGTAGAATTAATGTTACGGCTGCAGCAGCAATTCATTTCCCAGGGGTCGTAACCCCTGGGGTTGCCCCTCACGAGCCCTAACGGGCTTTCATAGTAAATTTTATGGGCTGTGAGTTTCGGCCCACAACAAGCAAATAAAAGTTATGGGCTTTAGACCCACATAAATTATGTTGTATTATGGGTTTTGACCTTTAGAAAATTTTAGCCCATAATAAAGTATGGATTCAGCAGGCTGGTTTAGGATCCGAGTTGACCCAACCCGGTCCAGCCGCAAGGTCAAAGGTCAAAGTCAATAGTTGACTTTGACCGTTGACTTTATATAAAAAAAATTCGATGCAAATTTATTTTTTAAATATTGGTATATTGATATATATTTTGAAATGAGTTAATTAAAACAATATGTCACTAAAGTGACCTCTTTGTGGAGATTAATTTTATTTTGAAATATAAAGAGTTATGTGTATGCGATTTATGTTCTTATTGATCGGCCCAAAGGAAGGTCAATATTTAAAGTAAATGCATGCACACATGTAGTAATCAACATGTGATGATTATTTGGTTTTACATGTGACTAATTAATTGACCCAAAGGCCAATTTATTTTTTGACATGTTCTTATTATTAATGTTTGATTACTATATTAAGATATCACTTACAAATTAATCTTTTATCCAAAGATAAAATATTAATGGAGTGCCCGATATCTTAAGATGTGTTTTACCTTTATTTGAATTAATTTTTTGCTCTTAAGATAAGTTTTTTTTTGTGAGCTTGTTTCAATTGTTGTTGTTTTCTTTTCAGCGATTAATCCTGCTAATATAACTGTCAATATCAACTCAATTCCTATGTTTAATGGGTCTAACTTCAAATCTTGGAAAGACAATCTTTTGATTGTTCTTGGAGTTATGGATCTCGACCTTGCGTTAAGGACTGATTCTCCCCCACCTCTTAAGGATGAGAGTACCTCTAATGAAAAGAGGGATATGGAAAGGTGGGAGAAATCAAATCGCATGTGTATGATGATCATGAAGAGAGCCATTCCAGAAGCATTCGGGGGCACAATGTCTGATCAAATCACTATAGCTAAGGAATTCCTTGCCAATATTGGAAAAAGATTCGTCAAGAATGAAAAGGCTGAAATCGGTACGCTCTTGACAAGTCTCATTTCAATGAAGTATAAAGGCAAAGGCAATGTAAGGGAGTACATTATGGAGATGTCTCATCTTGCGTCCAAGCTCAAAGCACTTCAGCTTGAACTCTCTGAGGATTTGCTTGTGCATCTGGCTTTAATATCCCTTTCTGCACAATTTAACCAGTTTAAGGTGAGCTGCAATTGTTAGAAAGAGACTTGGTCTCTGAATGAGCTTATCTCACACTGTGTTCAGGAAGAGGAAAGGCTTAAGCAAGATAGGACAGAGAGTGCTCACTTAGCCACTGCCTTTAAAGACAAGGGAAGGAAAAGAAAGAACGTCAAGGATGCTGCAGGTCCAGTACCTCAAAAGAAACAATTAACGAAATCAAATGATTCGATCAGTACTAGTTGTTTCTTTTGTGGTGCTGAAGGGCATAAAAAGAAGCAATGCACCAACTATCACGCTTGGCGTGCTAAGAAAGGTATGCTTCTTGTTTTGGTTTGTTCTGAAGTTAATTTAACTTCGGTACCTAGACACATGTGGTGGTTAGATTATGGTGCAACAACTCACATCGGTGTGTCTATGCAGGGTTGCCTGAGTTGCTGAAAGCCAAATGATGTTGAAAGATACATCTATGTAGGCGATGGCAAGACGGTTGAAGTTGCGGCAATTGGAAAATTTAGATTATTGTTAAAGACCGGACTTTATTTGGATCTTAACGAAACTTTTATTGTACCTTCTTTTAGATGGAATTTGATTTCTATTTCTGCTTTGGACAAATCTGGTTATTCTTGTTCATTTGGAAATGGAAAATTTAGTTTGTTTTATGATTCAAAATTATCCGGTTCCTGCTCTTTATCCGGTTATGATAATCTTTATTTGATTGATACAATTGCTTCATTTAATGAATCCCTGCAATTAAGTACACGAGGTACCAAGAAAAAATTAACTACCGAGAATTCAGGTATATTATGGCACAAACGATTAGGTCATATCTCTAAAAAGAGAATAGAGAGACTTGTGTCAGATGAAATTCTCGATCCCTTAGATTTTACAAATTTTGATATTTGTGTTAATTGTATTAAGGGAAAACAAACCAATACAAGGAGATTTGCAGCCAACAAGACTATGGACATCTTAGAACTAATACATACGGATATTTGTGGGCCATTTCCTACGGTCGCTTGGAATGGTCAACAATATATCTTAACGTACATAGATGATTTTTCCAGATATGGCTATGTATATCTCATAAGTGAAAAAATCACGATCACCGGATGTGTTCAAAAGTTATAAAGTCGAAGTTGAAAATCAAACTCAAGAAAAGATCAAAAGCGCCGATCCGACCATGGTGGTGAGTACTATGGTAGATATGACGGTTCAGAGAACAACGCCCGTGACCATTTGCTAAATTCCTAGATGAATGCGGTATCGTCCCCACGAGTACACTATGCCGGGTTCGCCCACTATGAATGGTGTTGTTGAAAGACGAAACGTAACGCTTAAGGACATGGTAAGGAGTATGATTAGTCATTCTACCTTACCGTAATCACTCTGGGGAGAAGCACTTAAGATTGCAAAGATATATCCTTAATCGAAAGTACCCACTAAAAGCCACTACCAAAACCCCTTATGAACTTTGGACAGGGCAAGAAACCTAGTCTAAAACACTTACATGTTTGGGGATGTCCAACTGAGGCAAGGCCTTATAGGCCTAATGAAAAGAAACTGGACTCTAAGACGGTAAATTGCTATTTTATTGGATACTCGGAAAGATCCAGGGGGTATAAATTTTATGATCCCACAACTAGGTCGATTTTCGAGACGGGAAATGCCCGATTCTTTGAGGATGTCGAGTTTGCGGGAGGTGATAAAGATAAACACTTTGTCTTGGAAGAGGAATATATTGATATTCCCACAAGTGTCATTAGCATTGGTCAAGATTCTAATTTTGACCATGTTGAAGACACAACGAATCATGACAATGTCGAAGCACCTCCTATTCAAGAAATTGTTCCAGAAGAACAACCTAGAGCACCTCTAGAATCTATGCCATTAAGAAGATCCACTAGAGAGAAGAGAAGTGCAATATCAGATGATTATATTGTATTTCTCCAAGAACATGAGGTAGATATTGGAGTGATGGAAGATGATCCTATCAACTTCCATCAAGCCATTGAATGTTCTAACTCTCAAAAGTGGATTTATGCTATGAATGAGGAGATTAAGTCAATGAAAGACAACAACGTGTGGGATCTTGTCCCATTACCTGAAGGTGTGAAACCTATTGGTTGTAAATGGATATTTAAGACCAAAAGGGATTCGAAAGGTGAAGTGGAGAAGTACAAGGCACGTCTTGTTGCAAAGAGCTTTACACAAAAAGAAGGTATCGATTATAAAGAGACTTTCTCTCCGGTATCTTTGAACATTCTCACACTGACATCCTATCAACTTCCATCAAGCCATTGAATGTTCTAACTCTCAAAAGTGGATTTATGCTATGAATGAGGAGATTAAGTCAATGAAAGACAACAACATGTGGGATCTTGTCCCATTACCTGAAGGTGTGAAACCTATTGGTTGCAAATGGATATTTAAGACCAAAAGGGATTCGAAAGGTTATGTGGAGAAGTACAAGGCACGTCTTGTTGCAAAGGGCTTTACACAGAAAGAAGGTATCGATTAT
This sequence comes from Salix viminalis, assembly GCA_029228465.1. NCBI lineage: Eukaryota > Viridiplantae > Streptophyta > Magnoliopsida > Malpighiales > Salicaceae > Salix > Salix viminalis. The sequence continues at coordinate 5,824,522 of CM055429.1, read as the reverse complement.
AAAAAGACTTTCTCTCCGGTATCTTCAAAAGACTCTTTCAGAATTATAATGGCATTGGTGGCACATTTCAATCTTGAGTTACATCAGATGGATGTAAAGACAGCGTTTCTCAATGGTAACATTGATGAGACGATCTATATGTTACAACCTGAAAACTTTGTGTTTGGAGACCCAAAGAATATGGTTTGCAAACTTAAGAAATCCATTTATGGACTCAAACAAACATCTCGACAATGGTATTTCAAGTTTCATCAAGTGATCATCTCGTTTGGTTTTGAGATGAATTTGGTCGATGATTGTATATACCATAAGTTCTGTGAGAGTAAATATATTTTCCTGGTTTTGTATGTCGATGACATCTTGCTTGCCGCCAGCTGATATAGGCTTATTGCATGAAACCAAGAAATTTCTAGCTAAGAATTTTTGAGATGAAAGATCTTGGTGAAGCCTCTTTTGTATTAGGTATTCAGATACATCGAGATCGCTCTCGAGGTATTCTTGGATTATCACAAAAGAGCTATATCGAAAAAAGGTTCTTAAGAGATATGGCATGCAAGATCAGTAAACCGAGAGATACCCCTGTGGCTAAGGGAGACAAATTTAGTCTCAATCAGTGCCCTAAGAATGATTTTGAGAAAAGAGAAATACAGAAGATTCCTTATGCTTCAATAGTAGGGAGTCTAATGTATGCTCAAGTTTGTACGCGTCCGGATATTGCGTACATTACTGGGATACTGGGCAGATATTTAAGCAATCCAGGAATAGACCATTGGAAAGCAGCTAAACGGGTCTTACGGTACCTACAGAGAACAAAAGACTACATGCTCACATATCGGAGTTTGGCTAATCTGGAGATCATTGGGTATAGCGACTCCGATTTTGCAGGATGCCAAGATAGCATGAAATCTACATCAGGCTATATTTACATGTTAGTCGGAGGTGCTCGTCTCTGGAAGAGTGCTAAACAGATCACTTATAGCCTCTTCCACGATGGCAGTCCGAAGTTCATAGCATGTTATGAGGCATCCAATCATGGAGTATGGCTGCGGAATTTTGTCACGGGGCTGCGCATAGTGGATGATATTGAAAGACCACTAAAATTATTTTATGACAATAAGTCGGCAGTTTTATATTCCAATAACAATAGGAGCTCGTCGAAGTCGAAACACATCGACATCAAGTTCCTAGTTGTTAAAGAAAGAGTTCAGAGTAGACAATTGTCTATAGAGCATATCAGTACAAACTCCATGGTTGCGGATCCGCTTACTAAGGGATTGCCACCCAAAATGTTTCATGAGCATACTGCTCGTATGGGAGTTTTGGCAATTGATAGTATTCAGTTTTAAAGGGAGTTTGTAATTTCAGATGTTTTTATAATATAGACAATTTTTCAGTTTATGGATATTTATGAGGTTATTTTCTGCAGAAATAAAGTATTTGGTTTAATTTACACTCTGATTTTAGTATGGTTTGATCTCACTAAGGTTTAAGGGTGGACCAGTTGGAAATAGGCATGTTAAGATCATATTGCATGAAATTTCCATGCTACACATCCACATAATTATCCATGTCATTTAATTGTATTGGCATACGTGACCTTTGATAGGTTGAGTTACGATAATTGTAACGAAAACCGCTTAGATCCTATGTTGGTATGATTACTGGACCAGATTGGTTATAGATACATCTGTTAATGACAGCAAAGATTGAGCTCATTTGGTTATTTTTGCAAAACATAATTATAAGGTTATACATATAGCCCAAGTGGGAGATAGGTTGAGTTACGATAATTGTAACGAAAACCGCTTAGATCCTATGTTTGTATGATTACTGGACTGGATTGGTTATAGATACATCTGTTAATGACAGCAAAGATTGAGCTTGGTTATTTTTGCAAAACATAATTATAAGGTTATACATATAGCCCAAGTGGGAGATTGTTGGATCATTAATCCAACGTTGGGTTTATATGAAAATAATTATGTGTTTGTGGACTGTCAAATAAGGTGAAGCCTAATTAAAAATGATCTGCTAAGTATTTTTAGGCAATTGGATTTTGATGTATCTAATAGGGTGTGGACCTTTAATGTGTAGAGATTACGGGGTTATTTCTATTTTAGTGATGGGCTAAAATAGGAATACCAAAGGGTGGGAATGCCAAAAGGCATGAATACCAAAAGGCACTTGGTTGCCTATATATATGGTCATGGTCCCCAGATTACACGTGCTACATTCTCACACTGACATCCCATTATCAGAGAGAAACTAAGGCTAAGGTTAGAGAGAAACAAAGTGCTCTCTAAGGTGCACGTGTTAATCTGGAAGGCCATCCGTACGACTCTAGATAACGACTTTCAGATATGAATTCAGGTACGCTTCCGCTTTATAGTTTATGCAGTTTATTCGTTCTTGATAATTCGACATGAATACAATTTCTATA